>JAJHUR010078255.1:0-22141 GCA_027495735.1 Lutjanus campechanus | reverse complement strand
GTGCAGAGAACGCTACCCAGCCACCCACCGCCGCCATCATACAGGTTTATTTACATTTGGACGTCTTAGATTGATTGAATGGGCTCCTTTTTGGGATAGTACCTCCACAGGCCTGCTTAGTGTTTAAACCAGAGACCACCGTGCAGAGAGGGAAAGGTCCACACGTTCTGTTCCTTAAATCACAATACCATCTGACACACAGAGTGAGGATGTTGGTCTTTAAGCTTGGCTATATATCAGCGTTATCAGCAGTTATGACGCCGAGGTTGTGTGCAGGATCTCTTCAGCGCGCTCGCCGTCTTTTTTTTTTAATAGAGGCTTTGAAATATGAAAATATCTGAAGTGAGATTTTCATATGAATACTGTAAATATATATTTTCAACTTGTAGCCAATTCAGTAAAACTTTTAGAGGGGGGTGTTTTGTTGTTGTTTTTCAGCAGGAATGGCTTATTTGGAATCAGGGGTGGATTTTGTCATTCTACATCCCATGGTCTCCCCACTTTTCAGTCCTTGAATAATAAGTATTTATGGCAGAGTGTGGAGCATATATTGAGGAGTCTCACAGCCTCGGGAAAGAAGAGTGTTGCCAACTGTTTTCCAATAAGTAACCAGCACCAGCTTCAAAAGTCGCCAAATGACGTCATGTGTTCATTTGCATTTGCATAAAGCTTGTGTTGGCTGCAGAGCAAGGGAGAGATCACCTTAAGCAATAAAAAAGTACAGAAATCTACAGCCAAATAATCACAAACTCACTAAAGGGAAAATGTTTTAAAAATCTTCTGGAAGGAAAAGATTTAAAAAAAATACAATTTAAATATTTTCAAGACCAAACTAACAATTTATATTTCTACATTTATTTTCTTATTATCTTCTTTACTCTTTTTTATGGCACTCAAACAACAAATAAACAATGTAAATATTTACAAAATCAAACAACACACATAGCCTATTTACAATCTATGGGATCCTAATCTAGAGGCACAGAGAGAAAGTGAGAGAAGCTCACTCACACTTTGAAAAGCTCCAGAGAAAGTTTCAGAGCAAGAGCATCAGCGTAACCATGGAAACTTGCTACAACTGCACTCCTGAAGCAAGTGGTGTCCTCCTAGCTCGTGTCTGGAAGGGAAAACTTGATTTGTGAAACTCTTGCGAGATCACAGTTTGGGTAAAAATGGTCACTCTCGTGAGAACTTTTGCAGGTCTGGGGTTCCCTTTTAGACACGACTGCCCTCCTGCCTGCCAGCACAGCACAAGAGAGGGAAAGAGAGAGCCCACGGCGCTGTTTGCAGAATTTGTCGTTAATCGCTTTTTGGAAATACAGTTGTTAATCAGGTTTGAAAAGTCATTAAATCTGGTGACAAATTGGTCAAGTTGGCAACACTTGAAAAGAAGCTTTTCTAAGGTCTTGTGGTACGGCAGTGGATACTTCTGTATCTCTTGGTAGACAGCAGCACTGGGAAGGTAGCAGTGATAGTCATGTTTTTTCTGAACGAAAAAAATCCAATGAAAGAAAGATGTCACACATGATTGTATTATCATATAGGATGTCTGATATTTGGAAAAATCAGACGAGGCTGCACAACTAATAGAAATATCAAAATCACAATATGGCCAAGTGCAATTCTCGTGTAAAATGTGTCACAAAACAGCATTATAATAAAGGACTCTAGTGCTGCAGAGAAGAACTGGCCTACTAATCTCTTACTCCATGTGTAAGAAAAAAAATATTATTTGGTACAGACCCCAACAAACATCACTGAAATGAAATCATATCGCAATATCTGTCAAAATATTTGCCATGTAATTTTTTCCATATTGTGCAGGCCTGTGTCAGCATCACAATTTTACTTCCAACTAACTAGTCTTGGTCAGACAAGACAACCAGAAAACAGACTGAAAAAAAAAACATACATTCCTGTCAAGTAGTTTTTGTAAATTGCTCCTGATTCCGGGCAGCTCTTCTTCATTATTTAACTTTTCAGTGACGTGCAACTGACCACAGTTGTTGCGTAAATAATGGTGTGCAAACAGTGCCGCGGGACAGCAGGGAACCGCAGTTATCAGGTCACTGTGGGTTCAGCCTCAGGGCATGGCCTGCTGCATGTTACCTACAGCATTAGGGAAGCGCAGAGGAATGTGAGACGATTCAGTGCAGTATTGTGAAGAAAAAAAAAAACTACCACTCTACCACTGGCTTGAACTGGGCAGCAAGGATATATCTTACTGGTGTTATCTGCGGTTCTCTGACACAGACTTTAGCAGGTTACTCAGCCTCTAACGTTTCACGTGAGGCCACTGACTGAACGTATGATACACTGAAGCTATTGACAGTAATCTGCCTCGGTATCATGGTGAGTCTAGCATGTATAGAAGGAATGACAAAGGCAGTTTCAGTATCACTGGATGGCAACAAAAGCTCCTTTGTGTCCAGTTATGTCACTATGAGCTGCTGTTCAAAACACAGGGGTGTTTTGGAGGAGTCCTCACTTCCAATGAGGACCTGTTAAGGGGGATGCACAGTTCAGTGGAGCAGCAGCGGTCTATTTGTGTGTGAGAGAGAGAGAAAGACAGAGATACGTGCATCAGCCTGCGTCTGAACACTTGAATAAGAGATTGCGTTACGGGCCAGTGAATCAATTCACATAATACGATGTAGTGTAGCTGTAAGATGGCAGTTGCTCCAGATGCTTATCACTTAAGTTCACTCTTAAGGTAATTGGATGTGACACGTCTGTGAGGCTGGTGACGACCAAACTAATGTGAGCAGCAATGCAGTCTGACTTGTCAGCATGGGCTGACGCCGTTCAGTCAAGTTGCAGCCCGTAAATATTCTCCTTGAACTACAGTTGTATTATTTACATCGGTGGTTCCCAGCCTTGTTTTTGTCAAACGAAGCCTGCACATACCCCCCTTGAAATGGGTGAGCTGAACTCAAGTACCCCTTCATGGACACCATCTGTCATGGTCCAAATGTCTAGTTGCATTTATTTTAAACTAGATGATATTTAACACTATTAATTACATAATTAAATATCCATTAATTATATTAAAATGGATAATCATGTTTTCATACAACTGAAATGTCTATTATATCTATTATATTATAAATATTTAAGTTGGGTCTAGGAATGCAATTCACACTACAACTTGTGGCAGAAAGTGCATGCTTCAACCATTTATCCATGACTTTTAGCTAACTACTTCTGCTAGTTATTCATGACTTTTAGCTAACTATTTCAATAATTTACCTTTGACTATGTCGGTGACTTTTAGCTAACTGCTTCAAACATTTATTCATAACTTTTAGCTAACTTTTCCAACCATTATCCTTTACGCTATCTACTTCAATAATTCATCCATGACTTTTAGATAACCGTTTCAACCATTTATAGAGTTTTCACCAGCTATTTCCACCATTATCCTTTTCACCAACCATTTCAATTATTATCCATAACTTTTACATTTAGCCAACTATTTGAACTGTTTATTACTGATATTTTATCATGTAGCCATTATTTTTCGATGTTTCAGTCTAGCTAGCTGTTTAGACCTCTCTGCCTGCATTCTAACTTCTATGCACTTTCAATTGCAACACATAGCCTTAAGTTCAGGTGTTACTGCCATCTGTACATGTGGAGATATACTGTACATCAAATCCTAAATTTCAAATTACCACATACCCCCTGGAGTACAAGTAACCCTGGTTTGGAAACACTGATTCACACATATCTCAGTAGTAAATTGAGATTAACATATCATCCTTGTGCCATTTACTCATGGTTGAATGGATGGCTGTATTCCTAAAATTTCACATGCTTTACTTTCACAGATGTGGATCATCAGCTTTTAGGCCTAACCATAAAGTATGAGAGATTTAATTAAGTTAGTCTTGGGAGATGTAATTAAGCAATACTGTGTAGCTGCTCTTTTCCAAACCCGGCCGGGGCGATTGTAGGATATAGGTGGGTCTGCGCAGCACATCCTGAGGCTAGCTAGCTAGCTGGTGCAATCACAGTGCTGTCTCACAGCATCAGGTATTTTAAATATAATAGGGTTTGCCCTGGTTTCTCCTTGCCCCAGTTAAAGTTGCCTCTCTGCTCCACCTAATTAGACAAAAACAGCTCCTTCCTGTAAGCTTTATCAGCCTAACATTAGTGAGGTTTCACCGAGGCTCTCGTCGGACAGACACAGAGACACATGTACATTTTGGAACGTTGACAGTACTGTATACTCCACATAGACGGGGAAGACAGTGCAACACCTGCGCCTTTATTACTGATCAAAGTTGCACATTCATATTTTAACAAGGAGGGACCATATCCCGCTTTGACGAAAGGGACCTTTGCGTACCAACAGATGCAGCTCTGTTCATTATCTATGGAGGAATGTCAGGATTCAGATCTGTGAAATGCCATTTGCCGAACGCTGTCACACGCTCCGGCACACTCCACAAACCAATTAAACCAAATTGACAGGATTGTTCAAACCAGTCTGATTTGTCACTACACCCCTCCTCCCCCCAACACACACACACACATACTCTGCATGGGATTATTTTACAAGCGATACTGTCACGGTTTGGATTATTCACAAAGTGTGTGTGTGTGTGTGTGTGTGTGTGTGTGTGTTTGCTTTTTGAGTGTAAGCCATTAATATTAACTATGGCAGGAGACGGCTGTATTTGTCAAAGCTTTGCTGTGGTTTGTTCACTATCACTAAAATACAGAAGAGAGGAGGAAGAACATAGTCATATTTCTGACTTTTAATTTTCAGGCTCTACAGCACACTGAGCGGAGCTGTCATTTATTTTTTAACGCCGGCATAGCCATGTTTTCAATCATTAGCATCAATTAGCATGATGCAATTAAAATAAATTCAAAAACATTACATGAATAAGTTACATGTCAGACATTTAGCTTAGCGTAGCACCCACATTTCGCTCACAGATGACTGAATCAAATGCTCCTATTGGGGACATGCATTTTTAATAGCATGTCAATGCTCATTGGTTTATCATACCATTTACAGACCCACTGGGGTGTGAATTAACTTAAATTAAACTTGCTTTCTGGGTTTTTTGGTTGAGAATATTTAAGTATGCTGTTGGATCTCCATGCTGACAGGGCCTGAAGAGATTATTTTTCCAAGAGCGCAACCTCAGGGTGAGATGTTTATTGAAAATTCAATGAAAAGGACCCATGCTTATGGAGTCAAAACAGCCTCCAACACATTACGAATTAAGTAGATACCGATATGAATCTACTGTTACACTCAGACGGGGGTTTCATAAAATATGGATCCATGTACAGCCAGACAATAAAGTTATTATTTCGACAAAGGAAAGGTCTGATTTCTTTTTTTTAAATGTCCAAAATCAGACAAAGACAGTAAAATAAAGCACCCATGCTTGAGAACTGGACAAATTACGTCCCACCTCAAATCATAAAAAAATCATCATTTAAAAATTATTAATACCAACACCATAATTCCATTTTTTTTGGTGAAATTTTACTCTTTAGTATTTATATAAAAAATACTGTAAAAATGTGGTATTATAATGATCTTTGTTTTAAAATCTTAAATCAGTTTTATATGAAAATGTTGGCCCTTTAAATGTGTAAATTTTTGTCAACTCCATCAGATTTTTTAATCAGGCATAAAAAGGTTTAGCTGTACCGTAAGCTCCCCTGTCTCACTTCCTGATTTTAAAAAGACAGGAATACTGCTCAAGCACTAGTAAGTTTCTAATTTTCTACAAATTCTTTAAATAATATTGCTATCAGATGTAGCTCAACCAAAACATGTCAACTTTGCAGCCCTTCTAAATCAAAGCTAAATAAGAATTCTGGCTTAAAAATGTGCATTTTGATTAGCATTAAGAGAACTCTGAGCAACTTTTAAAAAGTACTCATTATGACTATACTGTGAAATGAAAAAATTTGACATTTTGTCGGATCCCTGAGACATCAATTCTGTCGGATTTTCCATGTGACAGAGCTGACGTCTACATTTAATAAAATGTAGTCACCATGAGGTTGGCCCGTTACGCAATTTAATAGCCAATATTTTGATCTAAAATATATTTTCCCAGCATAATTGAAGAGTAGACATCAAAATCCATTCAAAATACACATTTGTCCTGATTCTCAAAAATGAGTGAAGTTCATCAGTTGTTTATAACTGTCAATTATCTGCAGATTATCCTAAAATCCTGCTCTTGAAATAACACTATGCCTTCTATAATCATTTCTTACGACTCATAAACACACTCATTCTCATTCTCATTCAGCGAAATTTCGGCATTAATTTGACACAGTGGCTGCAGCGTTCATGTCAAGTGAAGCAAGTATTTTCACTTACCATGTTTCCTTGATCTCTGATGACATATCATGGCCATTTTATGATTTATTACAGTAAATATATGACAGATTTCTCCTTTAAATGTTGAAAAAGGCCACAAAAAAAAACTCCTCTCAAGTGTGTCATCTATATGATCTTTAATAATATTTGCAACTTGATGAAAGAATCTGATGATTTGTCTCTATCAAAGTAACTCTCGAGCAGTATTTCAATGCAAGTCAAGTTTTCCAGAGTCTCGCCAGACAAATCCCCCAGCATCCCCACACAAAGTAACATCAGCTCCTGCCTCACAGACGCTGGTTTTCAGCTGCGGTCAGCTGTGTTTTCCACCACACTTCAGTCTGCAGCAGCTAATAAGACTATTTCAGCCTTCTACCTGCAACTGATGGCTGAGATGCACTCCTCAATAATGCATTAGACAGGCAGGCTAGCACCCCTGGGTCCCCCCCTTTCTCTCTCTACCTCCCCCCGCCTGCACATACTGTACAGCCGAATACAGTCGTGATGCTGCCTCTGCAGCCTGACTCAAAGGTGAGTAAGGCCTATTGATTTGTGGACAGAAAAGCACCACTTCTCATCTTCTCCGGGCCTGGCTGCAAAATGGATGGGAGTGAAGAGGGTGGTGGTGGTGGTGGTGGTGGAGGTGGGGGTGGTACACAACAAAAACGTGAGGGAGATGGAGAGGGCAGAGAAGGGGGTGCAAGGGTGTTGGGATGAGGAGGGGGGTTGGAGGAGACACAGAGAGAGAAACAAACTGGAAAAATAAGAGGCACCGGTGCTTTGTTACTCTTTCAGCTGCGGTGACATCACTGTGCGGTTTCCCCGAGGACAGAGTCGAGAGGGGAGGGGGGAGGAGGAGGAGGAGGAGGAGGAGGAGGAGGAGGTGGAGGGAAGAAAAATAGAAAAGTTGAGGTGAAGAGAGAAGTGGCTGTTGCTCTAAGAAGCAACTTTCGTGGTCTTAACCTCTTGGGGCATTCTGCAACAAGAGAGAGTTTTAACCCATGAGATCTGTAATGTGCTGTTTGAGCAGATTATTACAGCCAGAGAGTTTTACTTAGTCGACATGTCCTCAACCAGAACCTGAGAGCTCAGTGCACTGCAACTTAAAGGTCCAGTGTGTTAAGATTCTGGGGGCTTTATTGGCAGAATATGGCAGAAATGGAATATAACAGAATGTATAAAGTATGTTTTTATTTGTGTTAAATCACCTGAAAATAAGAATCATTATGTTTTTGCCAACTTAGAATGAGCCTTTTAGTGCTGTGAACTGCCATGTGTCTACAGTAGCCCAGAACAGACAAACCATGGCTCTAAATTCAGCCTTTTGCATTTTGAGTGAGTTTTGCAGCCACCATAGTTTCTCCTAAATGATTGGAAGGGGAGGGTGAGGTGAGTGATATTCAGTTGGTTGCGAACTACAGCCTCACTGCTAGATGTCACTAAACCCTACACACTGGCCCTCACATAGAGAAACAGAATTCAAATTCACTCAACACTATCAAATCCAAAAAAACACAACCAAATAATGACAATGCAGCCAAATATAGAGACACACTTAGCTCGGACTGCCCATCAGTGTTGCTTGAAAACATTTATCCCAGAATTCAGCATTCTAGAAGTTTCAATGCTACTTGGTACTGAGTTATTTCAGTATTGAGTACCAATACCCAGCCCTAATCATCACATAAACCCATCAATCAACTTTTAGTTCCACAGAGCTAAGATTCAAGATGCAGACACGCCCACGTTTCAACGTCAAATCAAATTCCTCCCAATGTTATGTTCCACCTGTCTATCCTGTTACATTTGGAAGTATGTCAGGATGTGGAAGCCACCGTCGAAATATTTTAAATTCTGTCCCAAGTGGTCTCTCTCACATTAAAACAATGATGAAAGACTTTTGAAGTTTGATGATGTTGTGAAGTACCGTGGGATCGTGGGAGTCATCATCACTTTTAAACAATCACACTAGCTCATGAAAATCTATCGACTCGGGCAGAAATCATGTTCATGGAGGAGGTAATATTAAAGGTTTATTCACGTTACGTTTGGTCACGTTTTCCCGGAAGATATATTTAGCAACTAGCTAGCAACAGCTATCAGGAAGCGCATGGTTTCCTTGAATAAATGAAGTATTTCTCTGCATCTGAAGATTGTCACAAACATCTGGGATCATGTGAGTAAGTACACAACTCAACAACATATACATAATATGTCATTTTTAGGCATTTAAAAGTAGAAATGTTACATGTTGTAACTTTGTTCCTTTTTTCTGTGCACCTTGTATTTGCTTGTGTTACCTGCATATATCTGTATTTGGTATTTCATAATGCATTCTGTCAGCCTGCATGTGTATCACCAAATTGTGGGGATGTTCTTTTCATTTCATTGTGTTTTGTGTATTTGCACGTGTTTTCTGTAGCAGCAGTGCATTGATCTCCCAGGGCGGCCGTGAATAACTGATTGAAGCTCATGTGATGTTTTGTATGTTACCTGCTTTAAAATCAACTAATTCTTCATGTCAGTCTGGTTTGAACAGGAAATTTACATACTCCACTTTTGTCAGATCGTCTGATAAACAGTCATGCCAATAAAGTGAACCAGAGCGGAGCCGAGATAAAGAGCATTGTCTCCTCATTTGTCTCTGTCCACCGGTGGCTCCCTAAGTGGACTCGCCATTGATAAGTGCACAATGCTTCCCTTCCCGCGCAACAAAGGCTCCCTCAACCAGATGGCAAATTAGTGCCAATTGTTCAAAAACAATGTGGACGGCTGATGACAGACGCTCAGGGCGCGCGGCGGAGACAGCAGCAGGCCGTTGTTTGGACAGAAGATTTTTCCATTCAGGCTTCTCCTGCACCGCACTCCCACACCGAGCGAGTTGAGGGGCGACTGGGAATCATTATTCAGTACTCCAGGGGCCCGGCCGTTTAACACACATCCGCCAAGTTCAATCTGCTCCAATAGACACATGGACTTGTGATTTCTCTTTCAGCGTGTTAGTGGAAAACAGATGAGGTGCTGCTGATACGCTCGCCCGGGCACAGTTTTGACAGCAAGCTTTTTTTTTTTCTTCTTCTTTTTTTGCATATAATCTGTCCACGCCTCGGGTCATTAAAGTAGCACCGTCTTCGGAGCCGTACATGATTAGTCTGACAGCTGAAGGTATTAGTTTGCTCTTCACTTCATTTTAACACAGCTTTTCACCACTGAAGTGTGTTTTCATGTGAAGCTGTTTCCTGATTTCAACATTGGAGGGTCTGGAGTTTTTCCATTCTGTCTTGTTCCATCTCACAGTGTGTAGTAGGGGAGACCGGGGATGGTAGTAACAAGCATCAGTTTCTCCGTGGTTGTTCATACTAGATCTCTCAATCTCACATGGTACCCGTCAGGGTTCAAAGTTAATGGGGTTTTCTTCACCCAGGGTCAATTTTTACTTGCCCCTGTACAAACCGTGTTATTTATTAGCAGTAATCAAATTACAACAGAGACTAAAGTTATTTGTCATGTATAATTTAGGGATGCAACGTCTATAAAATGTCACGATATATTGAAAAATATCCATCCCAGTTTTTCAAAACCAAGTGAATGAAGATAAATGATAATAAATGAGAAAAGCAGTACATCTCCATATTGGAGGAGCTGAAAACAGCATTTTCTGTCAGAAAAAATACTTAAACAATCATTTATCAAAATAGTTTAATAGTTTAATTCTTTTCTACCACCTGCCTGCTTGGACAAGTGAGTTGCTAGAGTTAGTAGCCCGCAATGGAACTTTACTTGCCCTTGGCAAGCAGACTTTCCATATTGTTGCACCGTGTCTATATTTGTCTACTACAAATAAAACTTTGTCATCACATCACAATCACAGATCGTGAGTTAATGTCAAATACAAAGAGTTGTGTTACTCTGCCATTTGGGTGAGTTGTAACACTAGCAGGGGATAGATGTAACTTTGCTGATATGAGGTCCAAGCTATCCAATTTATTAAAGAACTTCAGTGAAGAATAAAAAATAGACCATTTTGGATAAAGTGAACAATTTAAAGCTACTACGAGAAACTTTCATATTTTGTTGATTTTTGAGCTCTTTGTGGAGAAAAGTGGTTCCACCACCATAACCACAAAATAAAATTATCTGAAGACCAAACCAACCAAACAGACATAGCCAATCTTCTCCCAGATGGTCTCATTTGCTTATGTAGGTCATTAAGAGGCATCGATATTAAATTGAAACTGTTTCATAACCAGTTAAAATCTCCTTGTTGTAGAGGAACTTCTATTTTCAGTTGTGTAAATCAAACCACTTCATCTACAATACAATAAACCCTTGGCAAGAAAAAAACATGTTGATAAAAATACTAACGTTCTTATCAGAAAATCATTTTTTGGTCATAAAATCCATATTGTTGCCCGCAGTGATATGCCATTTCTCCTATGTGCTCAAAAAGGAAAGAATAGCTTTTCTGTGATTGGTTAAACTGACAGGTTACACCTAACCCGACGTTACAACGCTCCCCGGTCTCCCCTACTTGTGCTTGACTAGAATGAAACAATATGTGTTGTTTCTGGCCACTTCTCGAGGTCTCCTCGATGTCAATGACTTCAGCAATGGAGCTTGTGACACACTGCTGACACTCTGGACAATTCTCACATTTGTGTGAGCCGAGGAAAAGCTGGCAGGAGTGGATTCCTATGATGGATTGCACCACTTGCTCAGCGGCGTCTGGCTTTAAGAAAATAAAATCAGCCAATTGCTAATGTCCTGTTGACGTTTCCAAGGTCTTTTTCCCCCAGTAAATTAAAATGTAAAAATGTATGTGTGTTTGGGTTGGTCAGTTATTACAATGGCACAAGGAGAGTGAGATGAGGTAGTGGTGCTCAAGATTATATTTAGAGAAAAAAAAAAAAGAAGAAGCAGGAGCTCTGCTGCAAACCACAGAATGAAGAGGCCACAGCTTCTGTTCAAACAAGCATAACAAACCGAGACTTATTTTAGCCTCGCTGGTGAGCGGTCCAGAGGACACACACTTCTGAGCGGACAGCTGCGGTATTTACCAGAACCACAATCTATTACCATTAGACAATAAATCAAAAAAATAAAAGACAATGCCAAGAATAACAGCCATAAAATAGAAAAAGATCACCCCATTACAACATAGCTCGCTTCAAGAGTATGCAATTAGTTTTTATTTTATATGGCATGCTGTTCATATACCAGAACCAAAGACAGGAACATTTTTAAAAAGCAAAATAGGAGAAATAGGCAATCAGGGAAGACTGATCATAGAGGACTGCTGAGGTTGGTTCTTATTTATTTTATATTTTAGTAGAGAAAGTTTAGAACCAGTCTTTTATACATTTTTGGCAATACCCTGTTTTCTTTAATACATCATCCTCTACAGGTTATATTTGCTGCTGTAGTGCAACAGTAGAACGTAGAATAATCCTCATGTGTCATACTGTACAGTAACTAGTCAACCCTTGAGGAATACAGCCCAAATGAGCTATTTTTACAGTATTTGGAGCAGTTTGTTAAAGGACCATTGTGTAAGATTTAGTGGCATCTAGCAGTGAGTTGTAGATTGTGAAGACCTCACTCTAACCTTTCAAGCATGCAAACTACTGTGTGAAAATGTGAAAGGCCATATCTAGAGCCAGTGTTTGGTTTGTCCGTTCTGGACTACTGTGGAAACATGGCGGTGCAACATGAAGGCCTCCATGGAAGAGGACCTGTACCCTCTATAGATATAAACAGCTTATTTTGAGGTAACAAAAACACAATTCTACTTTTTCAGCTGATTACACACCAATACAATAATACATTTCTGCCATAATTTGCCATTCCATATTTGTTAAAATATGTCACATTTGTCAAAAAATGTCAACCTACTGTCAGTGCTAGAGGAAAAGTCAAGCCATCAGTCAATAGGATTAATCTTCTTGTACCCATGAATATCTATACAAAACGTTGTGCCAATCCATCTGGTAGACGTCAAGCTACTAAGAGAAAACTTTAACCTGAAAGAGATGCTAGAGGTAAAGTTTATCCTCTGGGGACCTTGACAATAGCAAATTTTATGGCGATTTTATGGCAGTCATTGTCAAGATATTTCATTTTGAAGCCAAATGTAAGGCTTCATCCTCTGGGAATCATGAATGTCTGCACAAAATTTCATGGAGATCCATTGAAATGTTGTCAGCAGGTCTGCAGCAGTGTGAAACCTCGTGTCAGACCAACACTGACATCGCTACAGCCACACAGCTAGCATGGCTTAAAAAAAAACTGAAGAGCATCTGAATGAGGACAGAAAAAATCCCTCTGCTCTACATAACTTCATCTCCCTGCTAATTCCTCCCTGAGACATAATTTATAAAGCCACATATTCGATGAACTCCTGAAATCCCACTGGGGAACATTTACTACGTCTTCTGCCAGGTGCACAGTGGGGGGGAGCGCATCTCGAAAGAAAACATTGACTGTGTCTCCTCGTTGCCCAGACTGAGCCACTCTCAGCCTGAAAAATATCAATTCACCTTCCCTTTCATGTGAATCAGAGAAATGCCCCAATTAAACACAAACACCATAAATCAAAACACCTGTTAGTGACGATGCAAGATTTTCAAAGACCTCTTTGAACATCTCCCTCTGCTCTCCATCTCCTCCTTTTAGAACATTGATTTACTGCCCGTGACTTCATATAAAAGTTGATGAATAGAGGGGTTGTGGGTACACGGAGATAGAGTGCGTCCTGTCTGAATCAACAGTGGAAAAAGCAAACCCCCGGGGTGACGGAGGGGGCAACGTGTTCAGGCATGTTGACTTAAAAGCAGGTATAAGGAGCCCCTCAGCACGTCCTGGCACTCCAGTTCCTGCCATTTGTTCGCCGTCTCTGGGATAAAAAACCCGACTGAAAGCACAGGATGTTGGATGTAGACTCTCCTCGTTTTGGACACGTTTGTCTGCAATTACCATCTTGTTTGGGGAACCTGCGAAGGTATCCCTGCTTCCTCTCTGCTTCCTCTGATTCCTCAACTTCACCTCTCATACAACCTGTGTGTGATTTCACCTGATGAGAAAATCGAGCAGAGTCATACGAGACTCCCACCCTGCCCTGGCTTCTACTTCCTTTCTTTTCTTTCTGTCATTTCGCCTCGAATCATCATTTGGAAATCTACCCCACAATTAAGTCATTTTCCAGGAATTTGGCTCCGCGGTCGTGAAACGCTAGACGGAGCCGGTCTGGTCATGGCCGTGCAAAGCCAGAGCTGGAGTGTATTTACTCTCCTCTTCCTCCAAAGTGTCATTTGTCATGTTCTTGGTAGACAAACACAGCACCGGAGGAGACAAGTGAAGGCCGCCTCGATACAAAACTGCCATCATCATCAGCAGGAGAGCAAATAAATAGTTTACCTGTCCCAACACTTCCATTTAATGAAGCGAGGCTAATTCTCTCGTTAATTCCCCTGTCATATCCTATCATTAATGTGATAGTTTTTTGTAGCATCACATCTAGCATCTGTTTTGGCTAGCAAGCATCCTTCAGCATCAGTTTACAGGTAACACTAGCGTCCTTCAGTATCAGTTTATAGGTAGCATTGACATCCTACGGTATTGGTTTCAGGTAGCGTTAGCATCCTTCCATATCAGTTTACATTTTCATCTTTTGGAATCAGTTTGCAGATAGCATTAGCACCTTAAGCATGGGTTTACAGGTAGTGTTAGCATCCTACAGGATCAGTTCACATTAGCTTCCCCCAGAATTGGTTTACAGATAGCATTAGCATCCTTTAGCATTGGTTTACAGGTAGCCTTAGCATTCTACAGGATCACTTTACATTAGCATCCTCCAGCATCAATTTACTGGCAGCATTAGCATCCTTCAACATCAGTTTAAAGGTAGTATTGTATATAGTCTCGTCTTCCTCCAAAGTGTCATTTGTCATGTTCTTGGCAGACAAATGCAGCAATGGAGGAGACATGTGAGGGCCGCCTTGACACAAAAGCTGCCATCATCACCAGCAGGAGCAGCAGCAGTGTAAATAAATAGCTCACCTGTCCCAACACTTCCATTTAACGAAGCGAGGCTAATTCCCCCACTCGAATCAAGCAGCGGCGATCGGTTTACCAACAGCATCAGCCCTCCCCTGTCATCCCGCCTGACATCTGCAATGATAACAGAGTTAATGCTAAAGCCTCCCTGCCTCATCTCCCCGTTCTCTTTACACGCAGATTAATTTCAGCTCCGGCTTGACAGACAGACTCATCGTCGAAACCTGCCCCGCTATACAAGGTTACTGAGTCAAGGCTGGCATCAGGAATGTGCATGCACCTGCGTGTGTGTGTGTGTGTGTGCGTGTGTGTGTGTGTGTGTGCATCACTGCCTGCCTCTTCTACACCGCCTGCCAAAGCCACTTCCTTAAACATGTCAGACATAATCCTGTCATTGCTGGAGGGGAAATAGTCGAGGCCGGCAGGCAAGCAAGCCCGAGAGACAGTGGAGAAGTGGAGAGATGATAAATAGTCCGGGTTATGTGTCCAGGTGTGGCTGTCTCCGCCACACACCTGTAAGACATATTTAGAAATAAGCAGAATTATCCTCTCCGAACCCTTGCTTGGTGTCTGCGTGCGTTTATGGAGCGATTACAGCTGTATTTTTAAAAGCACACAGCCACAGTAGCAGTGGATAGTGGATGTGGGTTTGAGGTGTTCCTGTGTTCTGGCAGAGTTTCACTCTAAATGGAAAAACACAGATGTCAACAAGCCTTTTCTGGAATCTTGCACCTCATTCTTTTTTTCTCGCCAATGTTGGTAACAATTTCAAAACCAGACTCAGTCATAGTTAGTCACCACAAATGTGCAGACTTAAAGGATAATTCTGGTTTAGCATAACTTGGGTCTTATTTTGGTAGTTTGAGACATAATTTATGTCAGGTATGATAAAATTGCCTACTCATCAAAGTAATGCTAGAGATCTGGTACAGTGACATTATAACAATAGTGCAATCATATATGTTGGAAACAAGCCAATAGATTATATAAAACAGCTTGGAGTTCAAACTGAAGGAGAATGCACGGGTTATTAGCTGTGTATCTGTGTACAACTAAACCTGTATACTTAATAACACAGGTCTGTTTTCTGGCCTTTTTATGATGAACATATCTAAGATGTCCTCATGTTTGGCACTTGAGTTTAATGTTCCTTTTATTAATTAGGTTCCTCAGTCATTCACTGTTTTCTTTCAGCTTCCAAACTATCATTAATATGTTGGGGTTTTTTTTCGTAACATGACCTCTAAATTCTTCTTAAGCATATAATAGTCCCTTAAAATAGTCCTGGGACCTGTTTCAGTTGTAGCATCCTTATGCACTGGGTTACAGGTAGCGTTAGCATCCTACAGCACCAATTTACATTAGCATCCAAGAGCACTGATTTACAAGTGGCATCAGCATCCTACAGCGTCAGTTTACATTAGCATCTTCTAGGAACGATTTACAGATAGCATTAGCATCCTTCAGCATCAATTTACAGGTAACATTAGCATCATTCAGCATCAGTTTTCATTAGCATCTCCCAGAATTGGTTTACAGATAGCATTATCAGTTTGAAGGTAGCATTAGTATCTTCCAGTGTCGGTTTACAGATTGTGTTAGCATCCTTCAGCATCCGTTTAAAGGTAGCAGTAGCACCTGCATCGGTTTGCTGGTAGCACTGGCTTCCCTCAGCATTGGTCTCTCCAACATGGAGAATGGTCAAATGATTATCATGATGAACTAACTAGCTTTTTCTAATCACCTTTTCGCTGCATGAACAGCACAAAACCACATCCCATATCTCTCTGGCTATGCCTTTGCAACTATAAAAAAAGACCCAGGAACTACTCTTTTAAGGAACTAAAAGGTTCCTTCACGCCTTTGTTGTCTGCGTTTTCACTGTGGTCTAAAGCAACACTGGTGTAACTGTAAGCATCCAGGAGATTCAAGCTAAAGTGCAATGAACAACTGGTTGGTTTGCAGCTGCAGATTTTTTAAAATAGTGGCTAAATAAAATGCTGTGAGTACTCGACCAATCATAAATGTTCAGTGCTGCAGGCCCCACCCCTGGAGCAGGGACTTTTGGGAGGTTCAAATAATGTCACCTGTATTTAATTTAGACCCTGGTCCCTGCAGTGGAAACACACTGATCCTCCAAAGGTTCCTAGTCCCTGGGGAAAGTTCCTTCAGTGGAAATGTGGCTTATGGCTAAAGTACAGCATGTCATTGTTTAAAAAAAAAAAGTCATCTGTAAACTGTTATGGATGTTTCCAACAGCCAATTTGGACAACGGTTTTCTTGACAAATATATTACATAATATGATTAAGAGAACCTTTATACAGCTAGAGTTCAGATTAGATAATATTTTAATCTTAATTTTTCCCAGTGAAGTCAACTCTACTTAACTTATGTCACTAAGTAACTGGGGGATCAACTCTTTACTCAAGTGGAGGATGTTGCTCATTCATATTTATACCGACTTTTCTCCTACAATCCAGGAGAATTCAGAGCTGCTATGTGAAGTTGCAGACGTGCCTGTGATAGTATTTGTGCATATGGAAAATAACATGAATGTATTGTCCTCTCCCGTCATTGTGTGTGCTGTAAACATGTATCAGTCATCCTAACAACTTGCTGCAGTGTAAGATTGTCCCCTCTGAGAGACACAGAGACACCGGGTCACTGACAGAAGAAGGAACTGACAGACTGGCAGGAAGAGATAGAAGATACGGTCCTTAAAATGAAGATGTCATTCTCTCCATCCCATCTGTCACCGACACCAACCTGCCATCTCCCTCCACCTCAGATTGTCTTGGCACACTCTGCCTTCCTCTATTCGTGAGAGCGAGGATTTCTTGGCTGACACGCATTAGCCAAATCTAAACTAAAGAGCACATGCAGGAGTTCAGAGTCTCCTCGCTTGTTTTTGTAGGGAACTCCTGAGGTGCTGTTTTACAAAGACGGTGACATTTCAGAGCAGAGAAGAAGCTGGAATGAGAAGTGACGGCTGACTTAGTTGAACGTTGAGCTTTTGCCATCACTTGTGCATTTTGCACATGCAGGATTGTGTACACTTTTCCAAAGAAATGTGCGCTTGCATGTCAAGATCAGCATTCATGCACAGCCTGAATCAGAGGTTTTAAATCAAACCCCAGGAGGCAGAGACGTGAGGCAAAAGTATTGCTTGAAGTGAAAGAGACAGGAACATGATGGTATTCTGAAAACAACAGGAAGTTAGTTATCTTAGTTTGTCCTGCACAGGGGGAACTTACCATGGGGTAAAAGTTAGGTGTTTGGGCCCCATACAATGCTTCATAAACTTATGGTTAAGAAACTTTTCTTTTTATTTTACTTTTTTCACTTTCACTAATTAATTATGGCTTTGACTGAAAATTCATATGCTAAAATGGCATCAGAACACACAGACATGATAGCTATATTTTTCGATTCAATGTGACTTCCGATGGATATCATTGTCGATGCAAACAAAAGTCCATTAATCTTCTAAGAAAGAAAGAAAGAAAGAAAAGAAAGAGGAAAAAAGAATAAAAAAAGCTCTTTATAACTAATTTGCCTGAAAATCATCATGTCTTTAATTTTCTTCAGTATCAAAGTAATCCAGTCACAGTTGTTAGTACATCCATGGACAGGAATTTCACGAGAACATCACAGCCATGGCTGCCGTGCACCTTCAGTTTGGCCTTATGCATCTCAAAAAAATGATAAGCCCTGTGGCCACAGAGATGTTGACGCCCCTCCCACACCGCCTCAGCTGATTTAGCAATTTTCTTCTCTGCTTCTTCCTGTCAATACACTTTTTAAATACCAGTGTCTTTAATAGAGATTCTGAATTCTTATCTGGCAAGAAGAATTACCTGCAACTCACCCAAAAGTACTTTCTTCGCATCCACCCGTCTACCCATCTCTGTAGGCTATATTACCTTTCAAATGATGCCAAGCAGCATGAGTTTTCCAGGTTATTTCTTTATTGATGCATTGATGTGTTTTCTTTAACGACTTACTAATGATTAGAGAGGCTGCTTTCAGTTTCATTTCCATGCACGCAGTAATGTCACTGCTGCAAATATTGTGGGACATTTAAGCAGCAAAACAGAGGAAACTCTCCTGAGGAAACAGACTTAAATAATCAAAGACGTTACCCAAATTTTTTAGGACCCAGTGTGCCTGCCCGCCCCATGCATTAACTGCAGTGTTCATGGTTTTAACTGCAGTGGTGCGTTCAATGTCAAGCCTGGTATGAATGGCTGGAAAACCAGCTATTTATGGTGATAGAAATCTAGCACTGACTAATGAGGAGACTTGTTCAAACTGAGCTGAGATAAGAAAGTTTGATAAATTAGTGAACAAATAAGGCAAGGAATCATAGTCAGTTTGGTTGTTTCAGGAGCATCAGGAGAAATCCCAGTGGACCGTCACTTTGTGAGACTTCACTTTGATTCTGCACCCGCCCACAATCTCCTCCTCAAGACCTCAATACCAGTTCAGCTGTTACAAAATTCAAGGTTTTGCAGCTAAAGCAGTGAGACAGATGACAAAAGGGATAAATTAGGCAAGGTCTGAGTTAGGCTGGCTGGTTAGTATTGGGTATGTTTTGTTGGAACAGGTTCAACTTCTTATAAAGTCGACATAAAATGTTAAACTCATTGTTATGCATGAATTCATTTATTTGATGTTTATTTGTATTGGAATAAGTGTGTAGCATAAATCAATGCCACACATCACATTTTCGCAATTATAGCCTCAGCTAATTTGCAATGCCTGTCCCGAGCTCGGCCTTTAAAATAAAAAAGACAGCACATAACACAAACAACAAGAAAATACAGACAGAACAATACAAGACAAACTATAATACAACAAAGCACCACATAACAAGAAGCACCAGATTATTCACGAGAGTTTTAAAATGATCTAAATCAGGATCCAGGTTGAGTTCTGTGGTTACGGAATTCCACATGTTCCAAACAGTTCCCCTGACAGAAAAAGCCGCTTGTCCCCATGAGGATTTACGGAGGGGCACCTTACAATTCCCGTTGGATGTTCCACGTATTACTGAGCCTGAGTGGAACCACAAGGTCCCTGAGCACCTGAGAAGCCTGATTATGTCGGAAAATTATGGATGAGTTTAAGAGTGTCAAATTATGGCTGTGATTATTGACAAATTAGGTCTGAGCATTAACAAATTAGAAAAAAATCTGTTTGTTCTATTTGATGGACTTGCTACCACTAATTTATGGGAAATGTAGTTTAAAAACTTAGAGAATAACTATCCCCCAAAAGAAATATATAATATAATCACTTGCAAAGGACTTGCAAAACTCAGACAAAAGTTTACCCAGTTTGTTGACAATGAATTTACAACAATTAATTACAACCAAATAGAGGGATAAAGTAGCTGCATTTATAATTTACATATATGATTGTGGTGTCTTTGGAAATGAGACAATAGGTTCTAACAGTTTGAAGTTGCAGTATATTTTCCCTGCCAAACCTGCATTAGTTTCTATACTGTTTTTCTCTCACTTTGGTCCAAGTTTTGAGGTTTTTTTCTCCCTCTCGACAAAATGGAGGAAAGCATTCCAGCACTTCTACCGTGCAGCTGTAGTCCAACATTAACAAAGCCTTCCGAAGCATATATCACCCTGCCATGGAATTCAATCTTTCCCAGAGGTTCGAAAAACAAACCGGCTTCCCCCAACCAGGGCTAGAAGTAGCATCTGTCAATAAAGTATAAATGAAGGGCTTGATTATACAGCTGGCTGGCCGGGAGCCATCTCTCCAAAGACAGGAGAGGAGAAAGAGTGAAAGAAGAGAAGAAGAAGAAGAAAAGTAAGAATTTGGTTGTTTTACTTCGGCCGGGCCCTTCCTCGCCCATGCTATGCAGCAGCTGTAAACGCACCAGTCAAAACAAATCTGGGATGCCAAGGGCTATTCTGCTTTCTGCACACACCCCGGCTCCACCTATACACACAAACACAAACCTGTGCGGTATTTCTTTACTGACTTCTTCTCTCCTGTGTGCGCGCTCCATGAGATATCTCCCCGCAACAGCCATTCTCGGTGCCGGGAAATGTGTGAGGCCTGTAGCAGAGTCTAACTTTCCCCATCCACTCGCAGATTGAACTTTCTCATGTGGATTCAAACACAAATAATCCGTTCGTGAACAGTCATGTTTGGCTTAAGAGCCGATGGATACAGCAGAAGGCTCAGGAATTTGAACAGAAGGGGGGCCCTGCGTTCAGATATATGTGCTCGGCCTTAAAAAATTACCTGTCTTCTGTGTGTATGAAAGCCACTCCGGGTCAATTGCACACTTCAGACCCGCCTGATGATGAAGTTTGAGAGCAAAACAGCAACTAGAGATGATGCACAAAGCAGAGCCCAGCTGTAAAAATGTCTGTAAATACATAAATATACACAAACAGCTTCAGAGGAGACAGGACAGGTATGGTTTTCTGCTGAAATGGCTCTTTTCGTCTCTCATGGGTGCTACTTGAAGACAGGCTGAGCAGGACACTAAAAGGCTCTCTATACACTCTCAAAAATATGGGTTTCAAAATGGTTCTTCAGTGAAGGGCTGAGGTTCTTCACAGAACCATTTGTCTCTGAAGCAAACTTTTTTGTGGTTCTTGGTAAGATAAATATATATATAATATAGTGTTGGTATGTTTGAACCTAGATGTCTCTGTAAACCTTAATCATCTCATTTTACTTGTGTTCTGCCATACTTGATCATTTTTGCCTCATCTGGAACATTTTGCCCTGCTGTTGAAAACAACATTTTCCAGATAAAACACTGGAATATAAAAGGCTTCTTGGTAGAACCCCAATCCGTGGGTTCTAGATGAAACCCTCAGAATGTAAAAGGTTCTCTGTAATTTGGAACATATTTTTGAGTGATCTATTGAATATAATAAAGTTCTTCATAGAACCCTCAGAAATCAGACAGACAGATTTACAGTTGAAATCTAATTTTAGATCACTCTGAGTGGGTTCTGGATGAAACCAGCGGAATATAAAAGGGTTCTCGGTAAAATCCTCATGGATGGATTCTAGATTACACGTTTGGCATATAAAAGGATTCTCAGCAGAGCCCCTATGGGTGGGTTATAGATGAAACCTTTTGGGATACAAAAGGGTCCTCGACTGAAACCCCCTGGGTGGGTTCTAGATTAAATCAGTAGAACTCCTTGGGTGGATTTTGGATGTAACTACTGGAATATAAAAGGATTCTTGGTAGAACCACCATGGATGGGTTCTAGATTCTTGTTAGAAGGTGGAAAAGTTCTTGATAGAGCCCGTAGTCCTGGATTGGACCATTACACCATAGACGGGTTCTTTGTAAAAGCTCTCAGAGGGCCCTTTTCCACCAACTTAGCTGTGGTCTGACCTTGAACCAGTTCTGTTTAAGATTCTTGCAACCTTGGTGCTATCAAGCGAGCCAGCCCATGTTTCCACCAGTTTTGATCAGAAACATTGTAATCAAGGATGTCATCAACAGGGGGCGCTGCACAGTGTACAATAACCTGTAGAGTATGACACGCCCACGTTGGTTCCCAAGGAAAACTGGCTACTTTTTGGCTCCAGTTGGGGACCAACTTTTCTGGTTCCAACCCCACTTTTGGTGGAAATGCTCCAACCAGTTCAAAATCACGTGCTTGAACCAGAATGGGGCTGGTTCCATGTTGGTAGAAAAGGCCTAATTGAGGGTTGTGGGTGGTTCAGAT
>JAJHUR010078254.1:0-34329 GCA_027495735.1 Lutjanus campechanus | reverse complement strand
CAATATTTCCCATCTCTGCCTCCTCTCATTCTGCAGACATTGTGTGAATGCAGCCCAACCAGAACATCATGCATTATTTTTAGGTATACAGCTACAGTAGTCAAGCAAAATTGGCAGCAGTGGCAGTCTATGCTCATTGCTGGATGTTTAGAAGAGCAGACGACCATTGATCTGTGAATCTGTAAGTTTCATAATGACCTAATCAATAATCTTAGATATCCTTTTGATTGGTACAGGTGAGTGCAGTAGAATTAAGTGATTAGATTCAAAAGCGCCATATGGCAGAGAGACAACAGTGTGCAATTAGCTAATGCGACTGGACAGCCATTTTGGGTCGAACCGAGTCTGCAGAGGAGGATGCAATGATGATGCTGCATTTTCTTGTCACATAGTGCTTAGTTTGTCTTCTGGCACAGCACTCAGCTCCTTGACTGAGGAAGGGCAGCCACAGACACACACACACACACGCACGCACACACACACACACACAGAGTCAACCTATTGATTATGTGCCCTTGGTGAGACGTATAGCTCAAACACTACTGCAGGGAAACCAGAAGGCCAGCTTATGGAAATGAGGATCCTCTCTGACACATCAAAAAGTCTTTAATCGGGGAGAATAAGAGTGAACGCTGGTGTCTCTGGGTAATATGGTGGCGGTGTTTCTGCAGGGGCATTGCTCATTGTTTTTACTACCGTCCTCCTATAGGTAATACTGTGGTTATGGGGAGATTCAATATGTCAAACAGAGAGGAGATGACACAGTGCATTAATGTTGAATTGGAGTAGTCAATTTCACATCCAAATGGATCTCATTACACATCTCGCAACAGGAGCAGCCAACAGGTACAGAATACAAAATCAGCTCAATGGCGACGACTAAATCACTTGGAGTCAGACGGGTTTTGATCTTGCCATTCATCTGCAGTGGCGTGGTTGTGGGCGTTCACAGTGGACTCATTTCCTAATGGACTCTGGCGAGCGCCTGCCAAAGAGCAAGCTGGGAATGAATGAATGGCATCCATTAGACAAAATGGCCGTCAGTAAATTGTAGCCACTCTGCATAAACGAGCAGGAGCTGGGCGGGAGCTGGAGCAGATGGATGGAGAGGTCTCGTAACCGACTAATAGTAATGGACGCTGGCTCGCTATCATTCACTGCTGCCCTGCTTTCAATATGGCCAGTAAACAGTTCGCAGCTGGTTTTAAACATAATGATTTACAGGAAACTCATACTGACATATTGCATTTGAAGTTAACATTTTATAACCTCAATTTTTGGGGGAGGGGTTGTGAAAAGAAAAGTCCAAATGACCTTGACGCTGACTTTTTTTTCCAACGTATCATGTGTATGTGTGAAAATATTACACTGAATTCGAAAAGGCAAGTTGAGGGAATTTTGCAATGATTCAAAACAAATAAACCTTTCCACTTAAATAATAATAATAATTCAGTAGCACTTGAGAAAACATGTCCAGGCTGCTGCTCCTGTTGGAGCCATTTTGTTCCAGCACTGGCGCCAAGACAAAATGTGAAACTGCTCCCAGTCAATTTATTAAATTTTAAGTGTAAGGAGGTAGAGACTGAAATCAATACTAACCTTCATCATGATTCACAGTGTTCTCATTATTTTGAAAACAAACGATTGTGACGTCTGTATTAGAGACACGCAGCAAGTTTTTAACATATATGTTTTCATCAAACTATAAAAAGGAAGGATCTGAGGAATAGGGCTGCCCTTCACTAAAGATTTTCGTAGAAGCAAGCCCCCAGTAATGTGTCTGAACACAATTAGTATAACTTCTCACAAGTCACGTTGTGCAAAAATGGGAATAAATTACTTTCAGATAAACAAAACTTGGGAGACTTATCAACACAGATGATGTAGCCTTACAAATTAACTTGCAACAAACTTGCTCCCCATCTGCTTCATGCTCCCTGTCCCCGCCTGAACTGTCCGTGTCTTTATCCTCCCCAGAGTCACAGTCCTGTTCATCATCTCGGTAACGTTACTGTATTCCCGGTTGTAAAAACGGCCTCTGTTGGCCTCGGGCTGTGTCCCAGTATAATAGCACTAGTAACTGAGCTAACAGGCTAATGGCAGCTACAGCACAGTTAGCAGCAGCACGCTGGTGACTGCAGTGTTATAAGAGAAAAGGTCTCTGTTGCAACATTCCCTTGGGCTTAGGTGCAGATCCATTTTTTATTTCAGCGACTCAAGAGTAAATGAAAATGCCATTGTCTGAGGCTCTTCTCACAAACGGTTTAGTCGGGGCAGCTGTAACAGTGAAACAATGCATTCTGGAAAGTCTGCCAATATAATGATTATTTTTCTTTAGAAACTTAATGTAATGAGTTGACTAGAGGCTGACTTTAAATTAATGAGAGACAATTACTTGACTCCACTTTCCCTGTATGATTTGTGTACAGTTACGATGTGTGACATGAGGAAATGAGTGGACTTTATCTGGGCCCCTATCTTTAATGAGGCTGACACCATCTACATGGCGTTCCTCACCAACACTCCTTTATCTTGTCTCCACTCACCCTTATCTATGGCAATCCATTCAGATAAGACAGATGGTGGAAAACCTGCAAACCATAAGGCCAACATTTTGACTGGAAAATGAACACTTGGAAAGACATTGCATATTAGGGTATCTGCATGAGCCCGTCACAATGCACTCAGACGGTGAGCTGTCACCCACTTTTATACGGTTGACACCAACAAGAAACTTATCAGCTCTGCTTGAAGCCTTGAACTGCAGACTTTCTGACTAAAAGAGAAAGCTGGGGAGAGAAAACAGAGATGGGTGAGGCTCCACGGGGCATTGAACTATCTGACATTCCAGTTAAATGCACAGGGATAAAACCAGGTGTGAAACCACCTCTCCTGTTTAGACTTGACGCCACAAAAGCAGAGGGCCATCTGGCAAACTGTCAGACAGCTAAACACAGTCTGTTTGCTGCAGCTCTCCTACCTCTTCTGTTTGTCTTGTGAAAGTGGTGCTGCAAATAGAGGAATATAATGTGGCACTAGACAACACCCTTAATTTTTCCTTAAACTTTCCATCTAGCTATAGCATACAGCATGGAGAAAGACAACAAATGTCATTTACAAATAAAATGTTCTAACTTTAGACATCAACAAAACTAGATAAGCACAAGGTATACATCATAAACAGCAGAATTAAACCCACAATTCGCAATGCTCAAAACAAAACAATCTAACGTTGTGATTGACACACCGAGCCTTTTTGGCAAACCAATCAACTTTGAATGAACTTTCTACCAGATGGTCTAATAGCTCCAAAATAGACTTGAATTGTGCAGAAACACAAACTTGAAAAAGCAATTTTCTTATGCAAATGCGGTGAGCTGCTATAGGCATTTCATATGTGGCAGTTCAACGAGGACCTGATGAAATCCCCGCAGTTTCTCAGACACATAAGCAAACGTAAATGCCTTCCCTTATGGCAAGAATAATAAAGACTCGAGTTAAACCGTCTGACAAATTCCTATCGCCGCAGCACGGTAAGGATGAAAAACAGAGACTCCAAAGCCCTTCACACTGTACTCTCACTGGTCTGTTTCATCAAACTGACGAAGCCTGCAAGTATGTCCTGTATATTTACATCTGCTTGCATTGACCTGTGCAGCCGAAGTCTTGCTCTGTAGCACCATAAGCAATGATTTCTGAATATTTCATGCACTTCTGTTTTTGCCATATTTGCAGTGTTCTATAGTCACATTCAACATGACAGGCTGTGCAGATAATGAGTGATTTCTTTGCTTTCTCTGTCTCCTTATTAAATCTTCAGCAAATAAAGCATTTATTGCATGCTCAAGCAGAAAGACAATTATCATAAATCACTCTGGGAGTGCCCCCATCCCTCGCAAGTGGCCTCTGCTTGTCCGCCTTCAAGAGCCACATATGCATAATATGTTTCCAAGTAATAATCATAGACTGTATGATAGTGGACGGAGCTCCCGGGTCTGAAAAGTGAGGCTAATGTGGAAGTGCCTTAATGCATTCTTTTTGATGGCCAGCAGGGGGCAACCCCACTGGTTGCAAAAATAAAGTCCAATTGAATGGAGCCTTATGAGAAAATTACCCTACTTCTCTCTTTTCTTTGTCTTATGAGAGATAAATGAGATTCTTATTTTGAACTCACTGAAGTGTCATCTGTTTCTCCCTTAGGAGAAAAAAGGAGCTGAGCTCATAGGTGTCTCAGAGGTTTTTCCATGACGACCGTATGGAGCGACAAGACTTTAATTTGACCGTGGAGACAAATTTAAGATCTCATTTACGACAACCAAGAACTGATTATTTAACACAAATTTAAGATCAGTGAAGTGAGACAAAAAAAAAAGACCTTCACTTGGACTCAAATTAGTTTTTGGCTGAGACGAGACAGAGGCTATTTCTCAGGAGCCGAATTCAAAAGTACGAGAAAATGGTCAAACTCTTACATTGTTCTTAAATTGAGCTCATTTATCTCTAGGAGACACCGGCCAGACAAAGACGAGATCTTATTTTGGACATTTCTTTTCCTCTGGGTTGTGATTTCAGTAAACATTTTCCTCATGTGTTTATGGTCTCAATCACTAGTTTCAAGTCTTCTTCAATACAACATGATGCTCATTTTCTAAATTATGGTCCCATTTTCAGTAAACCAGACAATAAAGCAGGGTTTGCTTTAGGGCGGGGCTGTGGTGATTTTACTTCAGGTACTATTGATTTTTGGTTTTTGGTTTAGATATCTGACTACCCCTATGAAACATTTCTGGGAGCACCACTGTTCTGGGGCTCAAAGCTTTCCTGTTATCCATTATACCTTAACTATTTTGTCTCTCTGTTGTGGTATGCTGCTTTACCACTTAACCCCTCCACTGCCCCACTGCCACCAGTGTTTTAAGGGCCTGCCTATGGCTCCCTAGAGAGGGATCTCCAATCGGCTGCTATTTATAGAATTCTGCCTCTATAAATCGATCTAAATGACAGGATCAGTATCAAGTTGTGTTATTACACGTAGCCTCTGCATTATTGTTCACTTGTGGGATCTGGCCTTATTGAACGCAAACTCCATTACATGTCCATGGTTAAGTTTCTGTGCAAATGAGAGGAATGGGCTTTATGACCTAGAAGGCTTGACCTGGGAATAGTAAAATCATTACAGTTCAGACAAAGGTGCGAAGCCAGGTCAGGTAACCTATGTTGACCCGTTCAAACCAATAACAAATAGTTCTCATGTCCTTACATCAATATGAAAGGAGTGATAGATTGAAGGACACCAGGTCCAGTGTTGGCCTCAGGTTATTTTATCAGCTCACCGGAGGGGTCCTGGAGCCTCCAGGGGTCTTTAGAGCAGTGGTTCTGAACCTTTTCAAGTCACGACCCCCTAGAAAAATCAGGTTGGCGTTCATTACCCGCCACCCCATCTGCCCAAGACTGTTAAGGAATCATTGTATACCACATGAAAGCTACCGAACTCACATTATATCACTGCTACATGATAATTAATTTTAAAAAAACATTCCCCAGTTAAAATATAGCCCTCATTTCCCATGATGCTTGTCAAACTAAGTTTGTTAAATTTGCTGTTTTATATGTTACAAAATGTTACTTTTCATTAGTGTGTGTGTTTGTTATTTTGTATTGTTGTTCACAACCATCTGCAACCCCCAGAAGTGATCTCATGACCCTGTTGGGGGTCCCAAACCCCAGGTTGAGAACCACTGCTTTAGAGGGTTATTGTGATAAGGATGTATTTTATTCACTTACTTTTTGACAAATAATGCACACTGAAATAAAGCAATGCTAGAGCAAAAACTGATCAGTTTACAGCGTTAATAGGGTAACTACTGTGTCTTCATCAGAGTGAGGCTGAACACAGACATGGGGCAGGCAACAAAATACTTTGAAGTCCTCAAGCTGAGAAGCACCTGATTTCATGTTTTTTTCTGAACAGATGTGCAGAGAACTCATTTTCTATAAAGTAATGCTACGTCCTTTAACTGAAGTAAAAAAAATAACCGTCCCTTAAAAATAGCATCTGCAGTATTTTTCTCTCTTATTTTGACATTTTTTACATTTTTACACTATATAGTTTTTTATGAAATGTGGTATTATACAAATGTCAAATGCAAAGGTATAAAACTGTGTTCCAAAATTGTTTTCCTGCTTTCTGGTGTGTTAAAGGAATAAAGAAAGAAAACAACACCTCCCTCCAATCTCCCACCCATTCCAAACTCTCAGAGAGAGTCAGCGAAGGAAAATACATACAAAAAAATACTAAATAAAATACATAAAACACACACACACAAGGATAAATAAAATAAAAGAGGTTTTGTAATACTGATACCAAGTGGTTGTATCCTGACATGACATTAGATGCTCCACCCTCAAAATGATCCCAAAAAAATCTCACCTGTGGTCTAAATATATCTTTTTTTTTTTTTTTTTTGTAATCATCTGGGTTTTTTGAAGGGATGAAACAAACCAAACTTTCAAAGAACATGAGCCTGTTGTCATGGTGCTTTACACTTTGGGCAACAAATATACAAACAACAAACAAAGCCATAATGACTCGTATTTCACAAGGTAAGCAGCATATCAGCGGATGAGTTCATCTGCAGCCAGGTCTGTCATTCAGGGAGACAGCAGAGAGAGGGCAGGCTGTGCTGTAGGAAACCAGACACTGTGTCTGTGGTCTGAGGCAGATAGATGGCAGGCAGGCGAGGCTCGCTCCTCTGTTCTCATGCTGATACCTGATAAAGGGGACTGGGCCTGTCCTCTGGAAAAACAAAAGAGCTACAGCAGCCTTGTTTGATAATGTTGGAATGTCTCAGTGTTTATGCGTGTGTATCTGTGTGCTGCTTGTTGGTCAATGCTAAGTGGGAGTGTGCTTGCACATTATCTATAAGAGCACTGCAAAGCACAACATACCAAGCAAAGGAAATGAACAGACACTATCAGGATAAAGGATGTTGAAACAGAGCACAGAATTGAATGCCAACATGCTGAATAACTTCAGCAGGGGCGGTGCATTATTTATGTGGCATCACACACTGTAAGGTATCACTTACATGACTGGAGCACAAGCCCAAAGGTTGGATTGGTTTTCGATACTGCACACTGATTCTCTGACTGACCGTGATGCAGTGGTACACAGGGGTGCAGCAATGCAGCTGCCTCTCTGCGAAACGCAGCCCGTGGGCTTTGCATACGATTTGGCTGCTAATGTTGCATCTCGGGTTACACCTCATTCTTTCCAAAGACACACGTCCGAATGCAGAGTCAACTCTTTCCAGCTGCGATGGATCCCTCTGTGCAAACCATCAACATAAGTATAACTTAAATAGAAAAAAATAGATTATAATAAAAGACTCCAACTGCATCAATCACTGTCATAACTGTGAAAAGTATAGATTGACTGCTGTGGGTTTCTTTAAGGCCAAGACCAGAATGACACCACTGGGAGCCAGTATTTCATACTGATATTTGACATTTTCAAATTTTACCCTTCCCTTGCCAAACATTATAATGGACCAAGTAGTTTTGCTCAGACTGTGAAAAGGTGCTGCTGCTCTGAACCAATATGATCTTTCTTCATTTATGTTCTTAACAAGGGGCTGGAGTGTAAGATGCACTTTTTAAACTGAAACATGGACTTTTTCATCTGAAACATGCACTTTTTAATCTGAAACATGGAATTTTTACACAGAAGCGTGCACTTTCCAATCAAAAACATGGACTTTTAATTTGAAACATACCCTTCTTAAACTGAAACATGTCTTTTTCAACTGGAACATGCACTATTTAAACTGCAACATGCAATTTTTAATCTTAAACATGCTCTTGTTAATCTGAAACGACTTTAATCTGAAAAATGCACATTTTAATCTGAAACACAGACTTAAGCACAAAGTTTTTGATGTGAAACATGCCCTTTTTAATCCAAAACATGCACTTTTTAATCTGAAATATGGACTTTTCAATCTGAAACATGCACTTTTTAATCTGAAACATGCCCTTTTTAATCAGAAACATGCACTTCTTTGAGACAAACGCACTATTGATCCATGCAGCTGATCTATATGGTTGTGTTTCAGTTTTATTGTTGTTACTTTTTAAGGGAATTATATATCTATATAATATTAAGTACGCAAGAAAATTTACAATAAATTAAATCTTGAATCTGGGAGATTAACATACACTTGGCAAGAGAAAAAGGTCCAAGCAAGGTAATACACAGCGTTTTTCAGCACACCTTCTCCATGTCAGACAGTAAATCCCCTCTGAGGGAATGTAGGTTGATGTCTTTGCTCCCTCAGCTCCTCTTTATCTTCTGCTGTAATTGCATCTGCCCACAGTTTGATTCACAAAGAAGCCTATGAAATGTCAAATACTTGTTAAAGCCTGTTTACTTTCTGGGACTTTTGTGTTGAAATATTTGTGGGAGGAGGAGGCCTGTCAGGAGATATCTGGAAGTGGGGGGACATGATCGTTCATGTGCTCTCTGGTAAATTTCACATTATGAGAGATGTTTCCAACAATCGCGTTCTGTGTCCACAGAGAAAGACAACTGGATCTACAGCGATGCTCGGTGTTTGTTTCCAGATATAGAAGACTATCAAAGATTAAAAATGCCATCTGTTCCTGACAAGATTTTTGCGCACTTTAACATGTCTTGTTGGAGAAACTTACCTATTTAATCGTCAAATATATATATTTATATATATATATATTTTATAAAATCAGTTTTATGAGAGCAGTACAGAACAATGCTGTAAAATTTCATCACAAGTCTAAACAATGTTTTGAGTTGAGTTAAACAGTTTAATGGAACCACACTTCACAATCAGTCTCTTTATCATTTAACTGAATAACCATCCTTTGGCACATGCAGGCAGTGGAACGACCTGTAAACTCAACATTGACATATCACTTTATAAAGCTGTTATGGTGAACCACGGGCAGATCTAGGGTTTTTCTAAATCAGGGGCCACAAAGGGGGTAGTACACCGGGGTCTGGGTGTTTTCTGCCAGGAAAATTTGAGTATTAGACACTTCATCTCATGCACTCTGACTTTTTGTTCATGTAAATAACCACAAAACCTACCAGCTAGGGATGAGACTGTCTTTGAAAATGTGAACACAAAATTCAGGCGCCAGACAACAATGCTATCTGCCTGTGTGGGAACATGTTAGCAAATAACTGCCTTACACATCCAGTAGACATAGAGCAAGATTTGAATTCATTTGGATTTGTGTTTCTGCTTATCTGATGAATAAGTCCAATTCACTCAACTTTTATTTATTTATTTATTTATTTGGTGTCTACCAACCTCTGAGGGAAATATCTGGCCCTTTAGCTGCTTCTTTAGCCACTTCTAGCTCCTATCTGTTAACTACTGATGTTCACCAGCAAGTCGCTGACGTTGTCTGTCAGCTGTTTAGTGTGCAGTGGATTTAACAAGGGCTTTTTAACTAAAAACAGCTTCCCGCTGCAGCAGGAAACAGAGTTGACCCAAAAGAATGAGCTGAAATGCATTAAAGGTGGGTTTGTGCAACATATCTCCCATTACACAGCCAAAAAATTGATTAGTGTGCAACTTCAAAGTTCTCCTAAGAAGTCAAAACTACTCTATGTTTAATAGTTTGTTTAACATGGTTTTCCCCACATAAAAAGATGCTGTCATCACCGTATCTAATTTAATAAACATTTAATGTTACAGTTAGAACCAACTGCAAATGTTAGCTACATACGAATCCATATAGCTAGCTAACTTGTCAATACTACCACTACTACACTACTGAAATACTAAAATATTAAATGTATTAAATAATATTACATATTAAATGAATATTTTGGGACTGTAGGTGGTGATGCTGGTGACCAGGATAGTGTGTGGGTACAAACACAAACCCCAGAATAAGTTTATGCCATTTTACTTGAAGTTTGAGTGTGAATGAATATAAATCTGCGTTTTCACATAACGTAGGAAGAATTAGCTGGACAATTAATAAACTTAACAACAAACATAAAGCATATATTCAGCTAAACAAGTTGAACATATTTGGTATCGAGGTAATCCAGAAGTAACGGAAAGTAATCAAGTTACATTAGTTTAATATATAGTAACTGTATTGGAATAATTTTTTTAAGTAATCCTCCCAAGCCTGCTTGTGCTAGGTTGACCCCACAAGAAGGAGAGCGCATCAAAATGACTGGCTCGCAGATGAGGAGCCTGATGTGCCGCAAAATCAACGACTAGCTGACGTACCACAGTGGAAAGTGTAGTTTGCGTCTTTTATTTGTTTTGGGGTTATTTTTGGTTTGCTAGCTTGGCTGGCAATGGTTGACACAGCCGATGCTAACTCTGGCTCTCTGTCCTGACAAGCCCGTTACACACTGGTGCTTTCAGCTTTCTTCGCCTGCATAAATGTACTGGAATGTGAAAACACACCTCTAGTGACAAACATTGCACAGACACAAGTCAGTCAAGGTCAGACATTTTAAGGGCATAAATATAAGAAAAACATTTTTTTAGCGGAGGCTATCTATATGAGGAAAATAATAGGTCGTTCACTATACTTTCACTCAGCAGGGACATTAATTTTGTATTATACTGTAATTAGTGTGTAGTGAAGGAAATACCGCTAAATTTTTGCACCCTAAAACACAAGCACACGCAGTTTTAATTTACACTCATTACAGTTTGCTAAAATCACAAACAAAAGAAGAACCGGTTTTGTTAAAAGATGACAGCAGTGATTCATGTCGGACACCAACACACAGCTGCATTAAGAATAATTTATTATACATAATAACATGTGGTGGAAATGTTTTTGAATTTGGGTGTACTCTTACTCAAACTAGTCATTACTGCTATAAAATGAATCTCATTTAAAATGTGGAAGCCAATGAAAATGTTATTTTAAACCACAGAGTCAGTCTGCCATTTACTTTCACTGGAGCAGCTCCAGGCCTGATGGTATTATAGATTGTGTCATTTGTTGATCTGAGAGATTATTTGTGTTTGAGTAGCATTGATTGAACTGTCCCTGCCCAGAGGAACAGCATGTGAAGAGTGTGCTCTCATGTAATAGTCTCATCTGTATTCAGCACATCTGTACAAAAAGACATGAAAAGCTCTGACTAACTGTATAATTTTTCATTCAAAGGACAGTTGTGTATTTGGGTTAACTCAGCTGTCAGAGCTGAGGCCTACTTGAACAAATTTCTGCAAATATCCTCTCTAGCAACTGTGCATAAGCAAGCCTGTCATTTTCCCAGGAATAGAAGGGTAGTTAAAATTACAGCTTTTGAGGAGTGGAAATTTACGCACTGTCTGTTCTTAAATAGGAGCTCTAACAAAATAGCCATATGGTAACATTTACAGATTTAAACATGGGAAGTTTTACGGTATACGGGGACTCTTTAATGACATATGACAAAGTGTGAGTTTAGCATCCGCCTATTCAGCTATAAAGATCGGTTTTACATGGATTTTCAAACACTGAGGTTGTTTTACATTGTGTATACACAGTAGCCATTACTCTACAGCCTATAGATTTCAAAATCTTTCTGCCCAGAACCCAAAGTTAATACTTCAAATCAAATCAAAGATGCACATTTGATAAATGTCAGATAAGGATGAAGAGATTAAAAGTGTGAACCGGGGGATAATTACTTATTCTGTATCAGCGTTCATCCAGTAAGTCATGTAACAATGTTGCTGAAGAGACGGGTTTTTGACAGCTTTTTAACCTTCAAGAACACTTTCAAGGATCTGATTAACTTTCTGGATCGAAGTTTGAAACTGCAAGTTTTAAAAATGGTGGGACACTGGATAATGCAAAGTTGGCCGCTTGAAAAACAGTAAGGTGGTCCAAACGTTACAGTATGCGTGATTAAAAGATGAATTGGGGGGGGGGGGGGGGGTTTGGACACTTTTTGGACGAGTCCTGAGGTAGAATTAACATATTATTCTGCCTACTCTTACTGTGACGGCTCACTGGCTCACAGATTCCCTGAGGAGCATAAGAAAACTGACACTGATAGGTTTTTATCTCTCTGTTCTTCACTAAATTGTCGTGATGATCAGACAGCTCTCAAGATGGCCAGTTAAATTTGTAGTGTCGGCAGAATGTGACTGGCGCTGAGCAATCACTGCAAATAGCAACTCTGATATCTGTTTTGGACGCTTCAGAAAATACTCAACACCACAGACACACTCATGTAATATAGGTATAATTAAAGTGGCATCGTATCGGCAGAAACATCAGCATCTTTAAGCCTGTGCAATAAAGCTTCTGTCTTCCGAGAGCATTGCTGATTTATACTGGCTGTCCCATTGTTTGTCTCTGGGGAGAGTGGTGGTGCCCGGACTAAGCAGCACTGCCACCCTTGGCGTGGCACCCCACTCGAATCTGCAAATTATTTGAACTCTGACCTTGTTTGCTGCTTACCTTTCAAAGCACAACCAATGAGATAATAGCTGTCTGTGATGACACAGTCAGAAAAGATCATGGATGTGTGGAAGTGACACAAGCAGAGGAGGAAGAGACTGATGGTGAAGTCTTGAAGAGGACCCGAGACCCGCGGATGATCTCGAGAGTGTGATCATTTTAACATTTGTGCAACGCAGCAATGAAGGAACAACATACACAAATCTCATGAGAGTCTTGCAAATCAAGGGTGCCCTTCCAGACAACACTGAAGAAAAGTGTTCTCTATAACACAACATGAGAATCAGATTATGATGGTGCTGCTTGTAAATGTAATGCATGGTGAAATGTGAGCAGTCAGGTTGGGCTCTAAGATTTGTAAATCGTATAGTTTATGAACTTAGCTAAATCCAGTGCTACAGGTAGCTCAGCCGTGGATGTAGTGCTTATAGTGCTGTGCTTTGCCTCTCTGTACCCCACCTCATGGTGAGTCTGGGACAAATTTTTTATAATGTGAAGGCCTCTTAACATTGTGCATCCCCAGTAAAAGCCATTCAATCTTCTCATATCTCTGTTTTGGTCTCCACCACCAAGCTAAAGTGCCCACTGCTTGATGCTCGCTGGGGCTCTGAAAACAGTAAGGCTAACTGATGCTGCTGGAAATGAGTTTAATGGGAGCAGTGAACCAAAACATACAGCTGCGGGCTGTAAAATCAGAACAGTTCAGTCAGCTGAAAGACACTAAAAGAATAGGGTGAAAATTCTCTGCGTTTGTCACTATGAGCAACAGCTTTAATATTATATATAATTACTGATCAATCAAAAGTTAAAAAAAAAATCTGATCTGAAAGCCATGTCTAGATTAGAAAAAAATAGAGTAGTGAGGTCCAAAAGCTGACAGTCCGACCAAAGCTATATTATCGTAATCATCGCCTATTTCTTACTGCTGTGTATCTCACAGCTGTGCATGTTAAAGTGTTGGAAAGAAAAGACTTGACTGTAAGCAGTGGTTCTGTCGTTGATGTAACTTCCCACATATGGTGCAGTGCAAGCAAGTTACATGACTAATGATTATTTTCATCATTTATCATTTTCTTGATTAATCAATTAGTTGTTTGGTCCATAAAATGCAAGAAAATTGTGAGAAATTTTCATCACTGTTTCCAAAAGCCCAAGGTGATGTCCTCAAATGTCTTGTTTTGTCCACAATCCCAGAAAACCAGAAAAATATTAATATTTGAGAAACTGAAGGTAAGAGAACTTGGACAGTTTCTCTAAATAAAAAAAAAAGACTGAAAAATATCAATGATCAAAATAGAACACTTTCACAGAAGCTATTTTGACATGAAATAATAGAGTAAACACAGGTGTCACTAATGATACTAATTAAGGTTCCATTGCATTCAGGTGAGAAGAGTCAGGTTTCTGCTACTCTGCATGCTGCTCACTGGAAAGGACTGGATCTTAATTAGTATCATTGGTAACACCTGTGTTTATCACACTCCAGTTCATGTCAGTATAGCTGCTGTGAAAACATATAGGTGGCAATTCATTGCAGCTGTATTCATGACAGTGCATTCTTTAATCACCATGAGATGACAGACATAAATTGGTCATCTCTTATTGCTGAAAGACTCTTAAGACTCTGCTTGCTCCTGCCTTGCAGGTCTGAGGGGAGGTAGGGGCATCAAACCACTAAACTCATACATCCATATATGATACATCGAATAGCACTTTGAACTGTTGTAACAATATGTGATCACTTCCAATATATTACTGCAGTGGTTCTCAAATAATGGTCCAGAGGTCTGTAACATTGTGCCAGGGGGTCTGTGAAAAGTTTTCAGATTCATCCATTTAAACTGTCATGGTATAAGTATTTATCTATTTATTTGTGTGCTTTATTATTATTTTAGGTTTTTTCACTGCCTGTGACTACAGATCCTGCACACTGTGGATCAGTGGATGTCAGATCTTCAAGTCACACTGCAGTGGATCTTTATCATACTGTGTGTGCTCCCTTGCCTGCTCCTGCTGCTGATGGAGACCTGAGGTAGAGACACTATCTGTCCGACTGGGGGCGGCGTTGGACAGCCACTTTCTTTCTACAGGCATCCCAGCAGAGAGCAGCCCTCCAGCCCCCCTCACTCCACCACCACCACCACCACCCACCTCACCCTCCTCACTTGTGGGATCAGCAATTCAGATCGCATGCAAATCCAGGAGCGTCACAGTCAATGTGTGTGTGTGTGTGTGTGTATGTGTGTGTGAGGAAAAGAGAGGGGGAGACAGAAGTGCACTTGCATTCCTGGAGAGAGAGAGACAGGGAGAGAGATCCCTGCCCCTTCCTCCTCCTTCCTCCTCCTTCCTCCTCTTCCCTCCTGCTCTCTCAGCCGGCGGCGGCAGAGAGGGATTTTTAACCCGGGCTGCAGATGCGGGGAGCTGGGCTGCAGAGTGAAACAGTCACTGGTAGTCCTTAGGGAAGTTGTGGAAAGGCAAAGAAGCCCCCCAAAATTAAACGCATTCGGGAGAGTTTTGAGTTTGTTCTCGGTCCCTCCGGGCGGTGAACTTTAATTTTTCTTTTAGGAAACTAACTTTTTCTGTTACCTCCGTATGGTGGTCATGGGTTCCGGCCGGACAGCGCTGCTTCTTGCGGGGCTGCTCGTGGCTCTGTTGCAGCACTGCGCCGCAAGTTGCCCGGAGAAAGACTTGGAGGACAGGGAAGAAGAGGCCAACATAGTTTTGACCGGCACCGTGGACGAAATAATTAACGTGGACCCGGTTCATAACACCTATTCCTGCAAGGTAAGTGATTTTACTCGTGGAAACCGTCAAGTGAAGTAACCTCAGGAGTGCTCTCTGGAAAAGACACCTGCTTCTTGCGCTAAAACTACTAGCAGGCTCAATTAGAAGTCACATTATCACTTAATACCTTCACCCTCGTGTAGCTAATGGAAGCCATTACCACCGACTTTGTGTCCAAACTCTCTCTGAGGCATCAACAGCCTGCCTGAAAAACATTTTACAAACTCATTCATCCAGAAGCGTTTGGCAGCGGTTACACGGACTCTGACAGGGAGTCCACTTTGCCTTCAGAAAATAGATAGATGCTGTTTTTTTTTAATTTCCACTTACCAATTACATAGCTACAAGGGAGGCCTAACCGACCATGTAATCATTCCAAACATGCTACAGAAGGGCACTGGCCCCTCACCGGCCCCTGGCTGCACATATCAATTGATTTCTAGTCATAAATACTGGAAAACATGCAACTTCAATCTGCTTTCAGTGGCTGCAACGATGGTACTCTGAATCATGACTCATTCTGTGGTGTTGCTCACAAATGCCACCACTTTGATCCCAATTTAGAGATTTGTGACTTGTGGCTCTAACAGTGGACAAAAGTCCATGAAATGTAATAAGATTACTGTGAAGTACCACAGAAACACTGAAAGCTTCCAAAATAATGCAGTGATTTGTAGGTCGCTCTAATAAGATTGTAAGAAACAATGACACAATTGTTTTCCCTCAGTAAAGATTACTGACAAGTGCTGCAAGGTGTGCCCAAAGTAATAAAGATATGTCGTCATGCTTTACATTGTCATTAGTCACTCTGAAACCAGTGTGTAATACACCTGAAACTGTGTATTTTCTATTATGTCTCAGATTAATAAGCCACCTTACAGCACATCATGAGAAAAAAACATCCAGGGCTCCACAAATAAGCTCATTTTCAGTCAGGAAGCAGACTTCCTCCATTCTTATTCTATGGCCATTCATTGTGAAACTAACTTGTACACCGTCGTGGACTTGCGGTAGACCACTCTATAATCTGTCAAAATAAACAAGTTGTGTTTGGTCAGCCCGCTCGCTGCTCTTTTCCTCAGCGCCCACTTGCTTCCCGTCCCCTGGTGAATGAGTGGAGTAGATTAGAGACACACGGCTCGCCCTCTGGAAACAGAAACCGCCACAGAGCGCTGAAATCAGACAAGACAGCTAACATGCAATGGGAAGGGGTGAGCTTTCCCATGACTGTGCATAAAGCAAGCACCCTTTGCTGCCCGTGATGCACTACCTACAGGTGCATGCAGTGTTTTAGATATGCTTTCAAGTGGGTGAACAAATGATGTGTCTGGATCTTTTGTATGTGATTTATCCCAGGAGATTTACTCACTTAAGACCGGTTATTACTATTAATAATATTGCTACATAATGTAAGTGGATGTGTTTTGTAGCACAGGATTTGAACAGTAAAGTCAGAGAAAAACCACCCTGCCATCACAAAATGCACGCTCAGGGGAAGGGCGCTGAGGGAAACACTGATTCAGATGGTTCAGAGCTGAACAGGGGCCCAGAATCTCTATCAGCACCACTGTCAATTTGACAAGTCAAGTCAAATTTTATTAATAGAGCCCCAAATCACAAATCACAATTTGCTTCAGGGGTCTTTACAATCTGAGAAACAATGAAAAACTTACTAAAAAAAGGAAAAACCCTCAAGAAAAGCCACGGATGAGAGACCCCTCTCCCAGGATTTACAGATGTATGTTTCTGGTTTTGACAAAGTGCTAAAAGTCGTGCTGTCTTTCTGCTGTTGTTCCTCTAAAGGTCAGGGTGTGGCGCTACTTGAAAGGGAAGTCCAACATCAACCGCGAAATTCTCCTGGATGGCGGCAACAAGGTGATGATCGGCGGCTTTGGCAACCCCGGGATCTGCGACAACCAGGTATCCACGGGCGACACTCGCATATTCTTTCTCAACCCTGCCCCGCAGTCCATGGGACCTGAACACAAGAACGAACTCATGCTCAACTCAAGTCTGATGAGGATTACCCTGCGCAACCTGGAGGACGTGGAGCACTGTGTGGAAGGTAGGCGGCCAGTCCTACGTCCTACATGAGAAAGAAAAATCACAAAAACCCCCACAAAAATCCAAGGCATTCGCCTTTAAAGCAATTGAAATACTTTCATTGTCACAGCATGGTTATTTAAGATGTGAAAACAGGCAAATTCTGGTGTGTTTCAGCATCAAGCCGTCATTAGGGGCCCTGAGTTAGTTTGTTTTAAGGTCTACCATGACCATGACAATTAAGGCATTTTAATTCTTTTAAAAGAGAGTACTTTGAATCAGTATACATGTGTGCAAAAAAATCACAAAAAATCCAAAGAACCCCTCAAGCAAACTCAATTTGAGTCCAGGAGGTGTTCCTTCCCAAACATTTTTGATACAGTACATGTTGTTGGACTCTAAAAAAGTAATTCTGAGAATAATAAACATATATGGAAGTTAATTTGTAACTTCATCTGGGCTTACTGTATTATTGCTGCTTAATAAGTCAGTTTGCTGTAACTTATTTCCATACTGTGTAAGAAATTCAGTGTAGGATCCATGCTGTGGTTACTGACAGTAATTGTAAATCACTTAAAGCAGCAAGGATTTCATACACCGGTGGCTGCTGAAATTACATAGCCTCAGGCTCGGAGCGTCAAAGTTTCCCAGAACTCCCTGAAACAAGGACACCTGAGTCATTTTAGGAGCTTTGTTGTCATGGTGAGGCTCCAGCCTTTCCAAGCGTATAGCCCTGAGGTGGGTGTGTCTGATTAACACCTTGTGGGCAGGGGTTGAGTGGTTTAGAGATGATTCCCGACCTTTGCACCTTGTGACTGGGCCATTTTATTAAGTCAGAGGTGAAACGGCTTAACGCTTACATGCACATAACACATGTTTACAGGGCAACACAGGTTCCCACACTTTTTTACAACGAGCTCACAGGTTCCCATCATTTTAACTTCATTGTAAAAGAAAGACAGCATTTGCAACAGCAGAGCCAGCCAATGAATGGACAGATCAAACTTATCCACACATGAAAATGCTTTAAGAATAGTGTCCAAGGTGCTTTTGAAATGTAGTAGGGAAAAAGTGATGATCGGTGATGTTTTTTGCATAGTATTATTGTTTATTCTATTGATTGGGGCACCACAACTTCAGCATGAAAAGAGTTAATCACATACTTTTATTCCTCTGAGTCCTTTTTTGGTTGAGAAGTCATTTGTCAGGCTCTTATGAGACGAACCATACAGCCATGACTAATAAATCTCAGCATCTACCGTGACTGTGAGAGTGTAGCAGCCGGTGCCCCCATGCCGGTGAACAGTGAGCTTGCTGCTGTTTAACTTTTACTGGTGCTTGACAATGTTGGCAGCCATTCAAAGTTTGAATCTAACACTTAGACCAGCCCGGCAGCACCAGGGGGAAATGAATCAGAGCACGAATCACCTTGCTGAAGGCTTTCTGGGGCAATCACTGTTTCAGAGTTGTAGGGCCTATATTCTGGGTACTTTCCTCCCCGAACAGTTCAGGGTGGCAGGATGTTCCAATGGATGGAGCTTGTTTGCAGTGTTAAGTTGCATTTGGCACACACATAAAACTTCTTCTGTTTGTCTGTCCAGGCACGAAACACTGCACTGCTAACCTTTTTATTCAGCCCCCTTTTCTCCTTTTTGGACTCCTGTTGTGGAGAGGGGAGTTTCTTGGCTCTGACAAACTGTCTAGAATGTGCCCTTTTTGTTTCGGGGCTTTGTATTTGAAGAGGGTTTACTTCACATAACCTGATTTTCTCATATCATCTTACAAGTCGAAGAAATAGCGGTAAGGAAATACTTCAAGAAGTCATCAGGCAAAAGTCAGGCGGAAATTGACATCTAAAAGAATGAACATTTTCCTTGGATAGACTCTTGATCTTCTTGCATTGACCGTCAATTAAGCAATATCCTGGGACGACTGTCAGGTTCAGCCCCACCATGAAATCTGTATTTGTGTTTTGGGGAGTGAAATTGGCCCCGATAATTAGCTGGCTTGCCTCCATCCGGTGAGGAATGAGTTTTGAGGCTTGTTCCAGTGCAGAGTTTTAATTAAGACAGTCAAGTCAGATCCCATCCGCTCTGTACAACCACTACCCCCGGAGACTGTGGGATGTCAGTGCAGCGGGACAAGACTCTACCTGCTGCAGCACTCATTGTACCCTCCTTTGCTTTCTCCTCATTCTTGACATTTTCGATAGCTAGGATAGACTCAGGAATGCCTGGCAGAGCGCTAGGTGGGGAGGCGCATTGTCTGAGGTGGAAGAAAAAAGGCTTTGTGTGTTCCCCTTCCCAACAAGACTTTTTAGAGGGACACCGACGCGAAGGGAAATACGATGAGTGATGTAGAACTAAGTAAAAACAGAGGAATGTTTTGTACATGTGAGGACGTGGAGCGTGAGTGATGTTGTGTTTGCTGTGGCATATTTGTTTAAGTTTGGATCAGTGCCGCGTGAAGATGGATGCCTCCAGGCATTGTGTTTCACGCTCCTTCTACTCCTGTGCTCTTCGCACTGGGCGGTGGCACTTCAGGGCCACTCAGTCCATGTGTGTGATCACTTGGCTACAGCCTTTCATCTGCCACAGAGCCGCCCTCCCCGGAGGAGTGTTTACAAGATCTCAGTAAACACTCACAGTGCCGACCAGATCTTAAAATGCTGTATGCTGTATTCACTGTGCAAAACAAAGCCCCCTTTTTTGTTTCCTGGTGGCTTATCTTCACTTACGTGCCAAGGCTGTCAAAAGTACTGATACTTCAATACTTTTTGAATATCACATGCTTAAAACAATACAGTATAGTATCCTAAGTACTGAAGCTATAAAGAAAATGATGCAAGTTCTTATTTAAGACCTCAGTCCAGCCTTTATTGTTCTGGCTGAAACGTGACTTGTACTAAAATCAGACAGTGTTCAGTGACTTTTTCTCTACTAGCACTGTGTGCTCGTTGTAAATTAAAAACAACAACAAAGTTATCATGTTTTCATTCCTAGCACTTTCTTTCTTCTTGCTGTGGTATCAAAAGAAGGGTTGTTCCAAAACTGATGGCAGTATCGGAAAATGCCTCGGATATTGCCCAAAATGCGGAATCAGCGAGTGCACAATCTATGCACCAATTCTACTATGTAATTTATTACCCTTGAAACGAGATCATGATACTTCAGATATTTCTGGAAGTCATGTTCTATGGCATTCCTTCGCTGTATGCATTTGTTCATGTTTTACAAAACATTAAACCTGAACTGGCTCATACAACAATGATACAAATCATATCACACCAAACTGAGTTTGTAATGTACGGCTGTTATCTCTAATCGAAAGAGGTTTCAAGCATTGTTATACTGGCATCTCTGCGGCTGAATTGAGAAATTGAAGTAGCAGAAAAGTGTAACTCTTCGCCTCAAAATGTACCACATCTACAGTGTTGACTTTGCACCTTGTCTGGGCTGATAAGCAGAGGGCCTTTGGCACACAGTCTCCTCTTTTTGGTCCTCCAGCCACCATTCAGTAAAAAAAATTATCATATTCAATTGTGCTGTGCTGAGAGCTGACAGATAATATGTCAGAATCAAACATTTGCAGACATTTGTCTTTGGAAACAAAAATGGAATCACAGTTTTGTGAAACTGAATGAAGGGGACAATCTGGGGCTCAAGAGAATGCCTTGTCCTCCAGATTTTGTAAAGAGGTAAGAAGATAAAAAGTATGTGCTTTGTTTCTTATCATTTCCATTCCGATCTTTTTTTTTTTTTTCCAATGCTGTGTTAATGACAACAAAGAGAGAAGGCGGAGGTGTTGGGGGGGTTGGAAGAGAGGAAGCCCTCTTGATGGAGAAGTGTTGAGCGTACAGGGAGATCTTATCTGTCTTGCTCTGTTTATCAGCTGCTTTTGTTTCAGCTCTTGATGACTTGATGCCAGAGTCTTTCCCTCAAGGCCCTGACGAAGAACAGCAACAAAGGGCTGTTTCTTCCTTCTGTCTTGATCCCTTCCTCTCCCTCCCCTTTTTTTTATCTGTCTCTTTTTAGAAGAGGGGAGATGAGCCAGTCAGAAGTCAGTGCATAGTCATGCAACAGCTGCATCAAAGATCGTTTCTTTGTCCCTTTGTGCTGCATCTATTTAAATACGCAATACTGAGTGCAGCTAGTGTGCTTCGCTGGTTGGACAATCAAAAGTCCTTGTGGGATGTTAATGAGCAGCATTTTACTGCTCAGCATACCACTGGCTCTTTATGATCTGTGTGTACAGCAGTCCAGAGGCTCACTGGTAATGGGGTTAGCCAGGCTTGCTGAGAACATGATGGGGGTCCTGATTTGCCAGCAGGTGGTCTTGCTTAATGATGGGCGAGCAGACAGTCCTGTGGAATGCTCCTCGGGGTGGGTGGGATGTGGGACGACTGTTTGAGCCCACCCCGCCTTCTCCTCCACTGGTCCTTCAGTGAATGAGCCAAGGCCTCATGGAAAACTTTGAGCTTTTTTCCCACTGTTTGTGCAAGGAGGAGGCCTGGAATTCCTAACCTGCTCCTACCTGGTTGCCTCCTCCCTCCTCACCTTCTAGATAAGTGAGGAGATAATGATAGAATGATATGGGCAAAGTGGAGAAGGAGTGAATGCTTCAGATTTTAGTCGTGGCACCTACTTGCAGTTTCTCTTTTTTTTAAATTGTATTTTCAGATTTATTTGGAAAACTACAGCATGTATAGAACATGTTTGATATTTTTTACATAAAACACACACACACACACACACACACACACACACACACATGCTAGCATGTCATCAGTGTTAAGAGCACAGATAGACTCCAAGAACAGAATAAAGAGGAGAGAGGAAGGACTAGACAGAGACAGAAGCAGCTGAGCAGCTCACAGTGTTGCCAAACAATGTTTAACTTTTTAGCCCTTCAGCTAACATTAGCCAGCAGCATACTAGTGTTGACAGATCTGTCAACGTAATATCCTCCAGAACGTGAAGCAAAACAATTTTCAAATCTTGTAGTCAGTGTTTTATCTTAAACATACAATTTAATTTTCCAATAAAGAAAGGTTACAAAATGTTTTAGTGTCAATTTTAGTTCTTGGAAAGAAAGAAAAATTGAATTGGAAACATATTTTAATTGCAGTCAAACCTGTAGAATACAATACATATGCTGGGACATCTCTACATTATGGCAATATTTAACTTAAAATGGTATTTTGACACACATTTTGCCTTTAACAAATATTGCACCTCCTGTGATTTGAAAATTGCCATATTGCGATTTCGATCAACTTTGGATATTTTGTTCAGCCCTAATCTCTAGTATACATGCATATGCACAGAAAATGGTATTTAAAAGATGCAGTCCCTGTGGGCCCTCGCTCAGTCCCCGAAAACTTTCAGTCCTCCATCTTCACCTTCAGGAGTGTATATCCATGAATACCCTTCCACATATCACGTTTCAATGTATGTCGATATTCACCTGTGTGCCCCTACTTCAGTCTGTCAGCAGTTTCTAATTGTGATTTTTCATAACGTAAATGTTGATCATCCTCAGGGCAGTTGACTGCCTTGTTAGTAAAGACTGACTGAAAAATGCAGGGGTCACTTCGCGGTTAATCAGTGACTCAAAGCCCTGGAAGATACTCATGCGTTGGTGAGAGTATGTTGATAGCCCAGCCCAGGTTTACTTGCGGAAGCCTCTCTCATAAAACATATGGCTGTATATGACGTCCTCTACCTGATGTAGCTTGTTTTCCCTGAAGATTAATTTGATCTCACACAAGTGTAATCATTTCCTCTGAGGTTAGCGGAGGCAGTCTTTATTTCCGGCAAGGTGGTCCGCCTCCGCTATAAAACTCGCTGGGAAATCTCACAGCAAGTCTTCTGCCCTATAATTTAAATATCAGGCTCAACTACCACCTGCCCGTGTTTTAATCTTACCAAGAAATTCTAGAGACAGATTAGAACATCACTGCTGCACAGTGAAACATGATGACCTACTATATATTTGACTTTCCCAGGTATGAAAACATATGGCTTGTGGGTAATTCCAAGGGGGAGATGGATTATATTTTATTGTGGCCTTGGAAAGTGTGTGAGAACACCGTGCAGCCGCACCCAGGTGACTGAACTAAAGCTCTGAGGTCTTTATCCAGTCTATGTCTGCACAAGCAGCCTTTTGTCTTCAGGGAGTCATGGGAAGTCAAGAAGACTGACTTCAAGGATTGGATTTTTCTCAGGGTCCTTGAATGGATTAGGCTATAGTCTAAGAGTGAGAGTTCATTTGCTTGCTGTAGAGCTTTTCTCCAAAGGTGTACCCTTAGTAAGTCTGTGTACCCTGTGTGGCTTATGTCAAAGCATTTATGCAGTCAAGTGAACAGAATTGGACAAATAGAAAATAGAAAGGCTTGATGGAAGGCTTTGATGAAATCAGCAACAAAGGCTTGAAGGGAGAAACAAGACCAATGGACCTGATTGCCAGCTAGCCCAGAGTCTCCAGAGTTATTGCACATTTTAGATTTTAATTAAAAATGTGGGAGCGGAGAGCCTGCTTGGCATGGCGAGAAAGGACTCTGAAATGAAAAAGCCATGAAAGATGGAAGAGAGCAAAGGAGGAACGGGCCACTTAACCGCAGTCTGTTCACCTTGGCCTGTGTCCCAGCTCCAACCAGGAGTGTATCACTGTCATGCTGATAAGAATCATAGATGGTATTGATTGTACGCAAAAACACCTACATGTAGTGACATGCCTGTCACTTCAGTGAGATGTTAACATGCCCACAGTCTACACACAGACATACGGTGTAACATTAAGCCTGTCCAAATATACTGTATATCTTGTGAAGGTTTGGAGTCTAAATCTATTGTTGTAATTTATTAGTTTTTATTGCTCAATGCAGTAAAAGATGATTTCTTGCATTCACAAAATTACTTGGTGAGGCAGAACACATCCACCTGCGGAAGCACTTTTTAAACTGACTTGCAAAAGGTCTCCAGCATGGCACCTGTTTCCTGTTATGGTTGGAAGTAGGGCTTGGCGATATGGGCAAAATATTAACACAAGGAAATTTCTGATAATTAATCTTCAGTAAAGTGGATATAATGAAGTGTGAAACCAACAGCTGAAAAAGTATGGTAAGTTCAGAAAATTACATCACTACTGTAATGCTTAAAACCAGGGAAAGACAACACTTATGCCATTTCAAGATATGATGATATCTAAGGGCGAGTTCAGACCAGCCAGGTTTTGGTTTGATTGAACCAACCTCTGGCATGTTTACCCCCTCAGTGTGGTTCCTTTGGGTAGGTGTGAACGCCAGACTGGTCCGGACCAAAACAACCACTCTGTGGTCCACCTTGAAGTGGTGGTCAAAATGTTAACTGGCAGGGGGCAAGTCTGGACTCACAACAAAGTGAGAAATTCCTGCATTATTAAATTATCTAAGACCTGCGGTCTAAGATGTTCATACAGTATGCACGGTCCTCTGATCTGGTCCTCGGTCTACTGATATGATCCAGATCTATACCTACATGTACAGAACCTGATGGTGCTCCATGATGTGCAATATCCAGGTTGAAATTGGTCTGTTTGTTGCTCTTTTACTCGACCAATAATTGAACACTTCCACCACCAGACAGAACCTTTAGGTGTGAATCTGCACTAAGACAATAACTTGTCTCATATCACGATATCAGTATAATAGGAATATATTGCCCAGCCCTAGTTGGAAGAATGTCTCTCCCATGATCAAGCCACTGAGTAATTTGATGGTAAAGATGACACTTTTTGACAAGTAGAGTTGTTTTAAAGCTCATGAAATTGAAAAGAAGATCTCAAGTTAGCTGGTGTCAAAGTCCCAGTTAAGCTCTTCTTTAGTTTAGGAACAGGAAAGTGGAACTGACCTGGGAGGCTGTGGCCAGGGACTTGGATATACAGTGACCCGGAAACCTCCCTCTTCTATCCCAGACATAAAGAGCTCAGAGCAGCAGTCTGCATGAGATCTGGGCTCCCTCCAGGGAACTGGATCCGTGACAAAATTCTTGCTCCAAGACTGCATTTCTGAAGCAGGGCAGCTGCTGTGGCAAGTGTGGCTACTTACTGTCAACACGCCAAAAACATCAGGTTTAGAGAAAAGGGTTTTGATGGGACACCAGGGGGATGGCAGATGCCCTAATGTGATTTAGATTTAGGTCAGCTCGGCTGTCACTCCAGAGCGGCTCAGATCAAGAGGAAACAAGGGAAGAAAATGAAACATGTTTTTTTTTTTTTTTTTTTTGCCCTGTAACTTCTTTTTGTTGGAGGATACATAAGGGACGTCTTTGATAAACTTTTTCCTCTGGAAATAGTTTGACAAGCTGCAACTTAAACTCAAGTGTACTTGTGTACATTATTTAAACCTTCTGCTTTTAATAGAAAGCAGATAATTGAACACATGCTCGACTGCCTTCGGTCAGCTGTCTCCGCATGGGTGTGTTAACGTCCACTATTATGTCAGAATTTCCCAGCAGTATATGAGATACTGCAATTGTTCTCCTCGGAATGTACATCTTTCAACCTTGTTTTTGGCCTTTAATGAGCGATTTGCCAAGTGTCTCAGACCCATAGATGGATAAAAACAGAAGGAACTTGGTTCAGAGGTTAATCACATTCTGTCACCTTCTGGATGTGGACCGCAGATGCACTGACCCATTGCTGGTAAATTAGACCTATCATGTTCCCTGTTGTCTCGTGGTGTGCACCTGCTACATACCACCATCCATATGCATGGCAATGAGGCTAATTATATAACGCTGGTATCCTTGTTTCCTCGGTTTGGTTTAAAGGTCTGTTAACAATACTTTCAGTAAGGACTCAGTCCTGACAGGCTCTGGTTAACAACCCATATTACAACCATGTGTGATTTTTGAACGTCTCTTGATATTAATATGCTGCTAAAACAATCACCGCTCTTCTGCGCTTTTCCTCAAGGTTTTGGAACCTGGCTGCAGGAATTTGCTCCCACTTAGCCACAAGAGGATTAGTAAGGTCAGGCACTGTGATGCTGGGCCATAAGGTCTGGCTCTCAGTCGATGTTTGAGTTCATCCCAAAGGTGTTTGATGGGGTTTTATTCGGGGGTCTGTGCAGAATCAGGGCAAGGGTTAGGGTGAGTTTTAAGCCATGTTCCACCGAACATATTTTTATAGTATCACTGAAAGTCCTACATGTACCTTAACCCTAAACCTTATATACCTCTTTTTTGGTATGTGATTGTTGATTACAACAAATGCAGACAACAAGATGACTCTGGTGCCTCCTTCTCTCTCACCAATCAGTGGTCTACAGTGTTTCTAATATCGGCTCAGCTTGCCTGGACCCTCAACCCAGGGGTAGCAAAAAATGAGACAGAATGGAGTGGTTATATTGGCACCATCCTCCACCTTTGCCAATAGAAATGCGAAAGTAACCATTCTAATGTGTAACAAACTGAGCTGAGCTGCTTTGCTTGGTAAAACAGGGCTTTAGGGTTGAGGGTACCTAATTGTTGCAACAATGGAACTTTTAGTTAAACCAAATCACATACATAAACGTTGCTATTGCTGAACCCTACTTTAAGTCTAATCCGATGCGTTGCCTGATTTATCACTGTCTACATTACAGTGCTGCACACACAGGATGTAGAGGAGACTTGACAGTTGGGGGTCCCATGTTCATAAACAAATCACGGGATGTACAGGGTTTTCCCGTGCTATTAGGCCCCTCGGACAACAGCCCAGTCTCCGTTACTTCCTTTCCTCCCTCTCATCCGTCTCTCTGTCGATGGGTTGTCATAGTGAACCCAGGATGAACACCCCTGTCTCCCCTGTGGCTTGTCCTCCGCGTTTCCTTCTGTGTTTGTCATTATCTGCCTGTGTTTCTCCCTTCTTTCAGGTGTCATCTTCAATCATGTTCTCAGATTCTGATGATGACCTGCACATGTGTCTGTCTGTCATGATGTGTGTGTGGATGTGTCCCATGCCTACAACATACAGTATTTTCATTGGCCTCTTCTGGTGTTTCTTTGAAGCACCTTTGTGACAGGCAGGGTTGATATATGACTGTTTGCTCACCCATCACATTTTAGATTTTACGTCTCCACTCTTACCTTTAACACAGATTAAATTCTTCCCGTCATTTGTTGCCCCCACCCCTCCTCTTCCCTGCTCCAGGCCGCCCTCTCCTCTATTCTCACAGTTGTCATCTTCCTCCTCCCAGTGTTCCCATCTCACGGCAGTTCCACCTGTAATTAGACTGGAATCCCATGCCCTGTAAAGCTGTCATAGTCCTAACAACCAGGTGCAGTTTGTGCAGACCAACTCCAGCCTCTGACCCAATTCCATATGCCTCTCTCTGTGCCTCAGGAAGCAACAGAGGTGATTAAACAAAAGAAGTTAAAGGATAATGCTTGTTCATTACAACTTGTTCATTAATGTTTACAGTAGTAGGATAGTTTACCGCACTCACTACTTTTAAGGATACTCACCAAATTACTTTGGTACAACTGAGTATGAATTCACCTTAAATTAATCGGTGCCAAATTTCAGTAACTAAGAGGGCATTGGGTCAGAGACTATTGGGAGAAAGGGAGAGAGGAACATTACCCCTGCAAGTCACTGTTAGTCAGGGCAATGATGAGCGGACAGCAGTCACAAATGTGGTTAAACTTTTCAAAACTTGACAAAGACAACAGTTGCAGCAATATCTGTAATGTAAAATGCAAAGCTGGCCAGGGCAACATCCCTAACGAAACAAAATATATCTAGATGCAGAAGAGTGTTTGATAGCCTGAAAGCCAAGTCCCCTGAAATAGGTGCAGCTAAAGTTTTAAACATTTTAAGGTGATTAATTAGCTAGTTGGAAAAGCTGTGACATTTAATAGAATGTCCAAAACCAAGGTTCAAATGTGAATGGAACCCAAGCCTACTATTGCATACATGGAAAGAAGTTGCTTCATACAACTTCTTTCCATGTATGCCATGGGCTTTTGTCGCTCCAGAAGGAGCTGTGTGAAGTCTGGTGAATTGCCTGTCAGTGTTAGTTGGGGCTGAAGACTACTAATTTAAAAAATGAAAATGTGTGTGGCGTTAAAATGAAGTGAGCTTACAAGACATCTGTAATCCTTTTCTCATCTCTGCTTGAGGCTAGCAGCTCGAGCCATCCACCATCAGCCACCACTACCATAACACAGGGACAGCACTTGGAAGAAGAGTGCACGGAATGACGACGATATCTCTGTTTCTGTTGCCTTGGTTTTGAGCAGATATGTGTTGCATGTATTGATCAAGGACATTTTGACAAGACACTTGGCTGTTGATACAAAACAATCAGCTGCTGTGGGGATTAAACCAAGAAAAGAGATCAGTTCTTTGGAAATATAATGCCCTCTAAGATGTTAGAGTTTCCTTTGTCTTTTTGAGTTATGGAACTTGTCATACGTGTCTTTTGACAAACCCTAAAGTTGACAAGTCTCCTGAGGGAGATGAAACCTCTCAGGAATTTCCCCCTTTTTCCCTCTCTCCCTCTCTGCGTGCCCTCCAGGCTGACAGATTTGTCAGGCTGGAGGGAGGTACTCGGCCTGCCCCTGTTGTTTTAGCCAACAATGGTGAGGACGTGATGGCTTTCAGAGACAAACAGAGATATCTGGCAGGAGGATGTCTCACTAACTTGAGCATGTGTCTGTACACACACACACACACACACACACACACACACACACACACACACACACCTCTCTCTCTCTATCTCCTCATCAGAGTTAGACATTATGCAGTATGTGATGCTGTATCTGACCCAGCCATTACATTGTTATTGCTGTCAACAATGAACAGTCTCCAAAGTAATGTAAGAGTGAAATTCCTTCCTCACGGGGTGTAATAGTAAGTACACAGAAAATATATGGGTCCACAAGGGATTTGAGGCTTGCGGTAGTAGTTCTACATTACAACACAAATGGCAGCTGCATTATGTTTAGCGAAAACAATGTTAGACCTCAAGAATGAGGATTGCACACTTGCCTGGAGCAAGTAAAATGCCATGCCAGGCTAGTAAATCTACCCAACTGGGCAAGTGTTAAGAAAGAATGAAATTATTAGACTCTTTTAGTAATTTTTCATGCAAAAATGGCATAAAAGCCTCTTGAATATGGAGATTTCCTGCATTTCTCAGTTTATTATCATATTAAACTAAATATTTTTGGGTTTTGGACTGAATAAACAAGATCTCAAGATCTTTTTTTTTTCTGACATTTTATAGACATTGCAGCGCAAAATTAAATACAGTCAACTTTAGTATTTGTTGATATTTGATACCCGCTGATAAATAAAACAATTTGTAAAGGGGCAAGTAAAAAGTGACTTTGGGCAAGTAGACACTGAACCCTGGATGTTTGTAACAAAACATCTGTCTTATAGTCAGACACTCATAGAATGTGCTTTTAGACACCAAGTGGGCCACTACAACAAAATTTACTCCTCACTAACAAGAAACATTGTAAAACTGTTGTGATATGATGTGAATGCAGTAATGTTATATAATGATGTGACCGACCTTATCAGGAGCCACATCAACTTGAGATGAATCTTGTATTAGTAGTTATAGTCAAATGCTTAGAAGCCGAATTGCGTAATGTGAAACATAATTGCATGGGCAAATGGCATCATCATGCACTTCAAAGACTTATAATGGGAATAGTATATGCTCTGAGACACGTGTACTACACATGCCTAGCATTGATACTTGTAGCATTTAATGTATTTTATTACCATAAAGGTCTTCTGTAGAAGCCATTTTGTCCACTGTTTAAGGGATGAAGTGCAACTACGAGGGGGGAAAATAGCTCTGCAACAGAGAAAGTGTGATTGGTAATATAGCAGGGGGAAAGGAAAGAAAGAGGTTTAGTCCAAGATTAAAGAGCATGAGTGATGGAGAGTCAGAAACAGCTGGAGAAGGGCAGACAGGAGAAGGGGGGAGGATGGAAGAGAAAGAAGGAAAAGGATAAAAAGAGTAAATCGAGTAAGAGGAAAGTAGCAAAGAAAAGAAAAAAACACAAGAATGGATAAAAATTAGAGTTGGTGAAATAAGATGGAAAGGATATTAATGTTAAGAATATTAAGAATGTTTGAAGGTGATATAGTTTCATTGTTTTGAGGTTGCAGCAAACATTTCAGAAGTACCTCAAACCCTCAGCACATAAAACACTACCAGATACATGAAGCCAGGACCATCAAAGAATAATTAAAAATACCTAGATTATCATATTGTCTCTTTCACTCTTATGCTGTGCTGGAACCCCCTACCCACACACACGCACAAAGAAAAGGGAAGCAGACTTGTAGCAAGTGCCATGAGGCAGCTTTCGGCATTTTCCAGCAGAAGCATGGCGCCTCAGAGAGGCTTGGCCTGAGGGAACAAGTTCTATCACAGACTGTGAGCTGTTGCCAGAGGTATGCCCAGATCAGCCTCTCTCTCTGCGTTCCCCCTTCTTGTCACTCTGAAGCCCCTTGCACTGCATTACCTAGACACTGTGGCCTTATTACCATACAGCACTGTCAGCCATATTGAAATGCCCCCAATCCTCTTGTGACCACGAGAGCAACAGCAACAACTAAAAACAAAGTTTCTACATCCATCTCCATCTCCAGAGAGACAATGTTTTCCCCCTGCACTGTGAGTGGGTAGAGACATGCCCTGGAAGTGCACTTGAAGCAGCACATGTTTGAGAGCGCTCTTAGAGAAATGTATGATCGTTGAGATGGATGGAGGCGTTGAATGCGGAGGGTTTGGGTTTGCACTGTTCTACTTTTTCAACAGGCTATGTGGCCTGCTTGGACAGGTTGTCAGGAAAAGAGTATTGTAGATAAATCCTTCCCTCCTTCCTTCCTTTTTAGGTTATACTCAACAGGACAAACTCCTACCTATTTGCAAGTGCACTGCAGAACATCAATCTTTAATAGCCACATATTAATCTTGTCAACCTCAGAGAGTTCAAATCTAGTTAGAAAGTTAATATGCTACCGATTTGCCTGGCCAAATATGTTTTAGAATGAACACAATTGCCTAGATGATGTTCATAGGCGATGTTTTGTACAAGTCAATCATTTGACATTTCTGTATTTCAGAGAATTAATTGGGAGGAGGTTGAGGTTGATGGTGAGGTGTGCAAAGTGCAAGACTTTGTCACTGGGCATCAGGGTTCATTTGTTGTTAGGCTTAAGACATATACTCGCTGCCACTGGGTGTGTGCAAGGGTCTGTACTGTCCGTATGACGTGAATTTCATCATCAGCCCATCAACATATCCCCATTTGTTGTGACTAAGTGGACTTCTTTGTGGACTTGTCAAAGTGGTCACTACAGATGCTGATCAGTCCGTGGTGTCCACAGCTATCCGCGTACGCTACAGGTCAGAGTAAAACAACAAATCCAAAGGACAGCCAATCAAATAGCTGCCTGAGGAACTCCAAAGTTCTTCTTATTACACTTCAATTGATGAGTTATTCTCCAGACCTCTGTAAGCTTACTATCAAGTCCTGGTCACAGAATTAGCAGTTGGTCGCTGGTTTGAAAATTTTAGTGGTGCTCAGTATTTAATGGCAGGTTGTTTAGCTGTTTGGTCTGAAATATGGCTTGGCTGACAAGTTTTACAAACTTTCTGAGTAGCTTCAGAGAGCAAACTGGATCCACTAATGATCTATCTTAACTCCCAAGGCAACTATGCATAGTTATTTATAATTCCACATTTTTTGACTCCTGGCACTTGACTACCCTAAGGTCATCGGGGGAGCGTTACTCATTAAGCATGGAACACGTTCGAGCATGTAGGCTCCGATGTATTCAGTAAATGTCATGCCTACAAATATTTGCTTTTGCTTTGTCTCAGATGAATGGAGTGAACATCCAAAGGAGCTCCAAAGGTTGAGCAAACCCATCTTAGAACTGATTATGGATTTGATATATTTCTGGTATAAAGTGTTTGCAGTCTTTTGGGAGGTACAGTTAAGTCCTCACTCTGGATTTAATTAGTTTTTTTTTCTGTCTTACTACGACTGTGAGCAATTGCTTTTTATCTTTGAGGACTGTGCAGGTTTAGGGAACTCCGCCAACATAGATAACACCAATATTACTTTTCGTCATCTGCACACACTTGATCTCGATCACGCTTCAGATACAAAATTCCCACTGGAATTCCCCCAGGTCCTTTTTCACCCGCTGACTTCCAGGGCCTCATTCTGGCCCAGGAAGGGTTCAGGGTGGTGCAGGTCTATCCGATCTCCAGACATCCCATTCCAGGTAAATGAGGAAAGAGTGAAAGGGAACAGGTCAACCTCCAGTTAGCCTTCACCTGAGGCCAAAGGGAGTGTGAATGAGTGGGGGTGAAAACGGGGTCAGACGTGTTCACACCACCCAAAGAAACCCCTTGACACATTCCCAGAGTGAGAATCTGTCAGATATCCACATTCTTTTCCAACTAAGTAACAGCGCAAGTAACACGAAGTTATGAAACTTCTCCATATTATTTATTTAGCATGTTATGCATCAGACAAACAACTTTTCATGACTTTTTTTTTTTACATTGCAATTTAAACTCACTCTCTTGAATTAAAATGAAAGCTCATCTCTTGGCTGGCCCATGACTGTCTGAGCTTAACAAGTTTGCTGCATGAAATTACTTTTTAGGATGTGTGTGTGTGTGTGTGTGTGTGTGTGTGCGTGTGTGCTCTTGTTTTTAAATAAATCCACCCCTTTCCTTTATTGCTTCTAAAGTGGTGCATTTGTTGCTCCCACTCAAGCCAAATCTCTTGCTTTGTCCTGGTGTGTGTTTCTGCATGTCTGTCTGTATGTGAGTCACTCTTAAACACACTGTTGTCCTCCATCTATGTCTCTCTCTCTCTCCCAGTATTGCTCTGTCTTTCTCTGTTCAGTCTGTGCAGATTGAACTTGCTGGTTACGATGCCAGCGGAATCTTGATCAGCTCCAATTTACATCTAGACAATGGTAGAAGTTGAGAGGCGATTTCTCTCTTCTTTTTCCTCTCATTTCCCCTCCTTGAACCCCCTATCCCTCTTTCTTGTCCTCCCTTCTGCTCCTGTGTCTTTGCCAACTGCCCCCACCCCTCCTCCTTCATTGTGTTTTTGGGAAGATGGGTGTCTTGAGAGACGGGAAATAAAGGATGGAAAGGGAGCCTCCTCGACAGTAGACTAAACTGACTGTTTCTGGACTTCATCTGTGCCCCTGAGGACACAGCCCTCCTGATAATTAACTCCACACACTTGTCAACACATACACACACACGGACACTCACGCACACATTCTGATGTTAAAACCTTTAAACAAGCTTTTGATGGCACAGCCAGCCTTCTGTCATGCCGTCTGCCCATAATTTCTTAATGGCATTGTGCATATATGACATGACACCGCACACTGCCGTCAATTAGCATAAGCTCCATTTGGCATCAATTTGGGTGTCATACTCAGACATTGCAGTTCAAATCCTGATCCTCTCTGACAGAATGCACCCTCACAAATAACAGGCTGCACTGTGCACTAGCACAAAGCATCTCAGATTTGACTAAGTGCTGCAAACTAGAACTGACTCGGCATAATAATTGCTGTTTAGACTAATTGTCTGTAAGAGGACAGCTACGTGGAGAGACCTGTCAGGGTGCACTCAAACTGTAAAAAATAAAAGTCTGTGTTCTAAGTAAGTTCTGTTTAAGTTGCAAAATATGGTTTTGTGAGTATGGACATATATAGCTATGGACAATAAGGCAGAATTGGGTGATGAGTTATCGAAATGTGTAAGGGATCATAGCTTGAAAGGTTAGCATTTGTGGGGTTGACTCATTTGCTGTCTTACCAGAGGTTGAAAGGAGGGTTGATGTCAGTTTTGTCTCTGTGTTCCTCACCGGAGGTGAGGTGGCTCGCTCAGAAAACAATGTCATATTGGTTTGCCAATATGGTTTGGTTTGGTTTGGTTAACGTTAGCAGTGCCAGCACCAGCATCCTGTTCTCCTTACAGGTTAA
>JAJHUR010078253.1:13315-47741 GCA_027495735.1 Lutjanus campechanus | reverse complement strand
TTTTTTTTTTTCATGAACATTTCCTCTTTTCCTCCATGTTTCACCCTTTACCCTGGTATCAAATTCACGTACTGTACCAGAAGAGTAAAAAACATGCCTAAATGAGGTCACACCAAGGATTCCCCCTAATTCTCCCCACCCTTACAACCTCATCTTCTCCTGATATGATTACAAAGGGCCGCCGTATTAAAGGCTCAGTCACCTAATTCTCCTCTACTTTCATTGGAGCACACAGGACCCCCACTCAGAGACGCCGTGGCCAACAGACGTAATCTGAAAAGCCTGGGATGTAGAAACTTCTCTCCATCTTCCTCTAAGATACTTAATGTCAGGCTTTGTGCTAGATTAGTCTCGGCCAAAGTTGCATTAAAAAAGCCCCGATGAGCCTCGCTTGACCCACATTGGACCTCATCCAAGTCTACAGGGCGGCCCGTGAGTGAGCCGCGCTTTATATATCACAGCAGAGCCGTTAAAACATTAATAGTGTCCACACATGGTGAGGAGAATCTGGAGAGGTAACCCAGGAGCTATATGGTATTAACATTTTATCGCTACTATGGCTACACTACAGAATTGGAAGTGAGCGCCGGCTACTGCCACTTCATCATGTCACACATTATAATTTCCTTACACTGAAAAGCCACATAGCATAGGCAATACAGAGTTAATAATGAATAACAGAGGAAAGACAGAAAGAAAGAAAGAAAGAAAGAAAAGGTAATCATCTACATTCTGCCGTTTTCTCGAGGGGAAATACATTTCTCTGTCAGTTTTTAACGAATATTTAAGTCATCTGCCACCATTTATCTACTGTGTGCAGAGGAAGATTCAGGGACGTTCACATCCTAAATCCTCCTGACACAGTGACCTCACTGTTCAGCTGCTCTGCTTTCAGACAATCTTGATTGAAAACTCTTTTTGTTTCAGAGCAGATTAACTCTTAAGCAGTTTCACCAAACTGTTTACAGGACATCAGAAGAAGAAATCAAGATGAGCTCACCTTGGTAGCATTTTTAAAAAATTCTGTGTTCACTCCAATTAGTCAGAATTACTGACAGGAATGATTAGATGAATAAATATTCTGTGTGTGACACTGATCTTTGTGTCCTCCAAATACAGAGTTCCCACTCTTTTCTAAAGATCATTTTCCAGGACTTTCCCAGGACATGTTCAATGATGATCCTGCTGGTATGACAGAGAGGGATCACACCATGTTCCTCTCTGTGGGAGTCTGATTTTATAGAGTCTATGGACATAACTCACCTATAAAATCATCTCTTACATTGTTAAAAATGATAACAAACTGATTATACAGTAGAATAATGTGAACACTTTCTAATACTAGCACTACAATCTACTCTTACTGTTTTTGTTTTATTCTTTGCCTTGTTTTAAGGCTCTCTGTTTTAATATTTATCTTATTTTTTCTGGTAATCCATCGTTGCATTTGATAGGGCTGCAACTACCAACTAACAATTACATTCATTACCGAATAATCTGTCGACCATTTTTTTGATTCATCGGTTTTATCCATATAAAATTGTGGAAAAATGTTGATCAAAGCCCAAGGTAAGCTCCTAAAATGCCTTGTTTTGTCCAGAACCGGAAGATATTCAGTTTATTGTTACAGAGGACTAAAGACACTAGAAAATATTCACATTTGAGAAGCTGAAATCAGAAAATCTTAATTTTTTCTAAAATTACTAAAATTTATTAATTATCAAAATAGTTAATTTAGTAGTGGTCAACTAATCGATTGACTGACTAATTGCTGCAGCTCGAGTATTTTATTTTGTTTCTTTTGCACAGATCTTTGTGCTCTATGTTTGGCAAATACTAATGCTGTTTGGGGGAGCTCAGAAAGATAAACCAAAAGTTAATTCTCAGCTTAAGGAAAAACTGAGAAGTTTGAAGTAATTTTCCAGGACAACACAAGATTTTCCAGGAAATTTTACTTTTTCTCTCATTTTCAATGACCAGAAAAATGGTCAACTGTTTTCCAGGTTTTCCAGGACATGTGGCAACCCTGAAATACAGAAAAGGTGACTACTCTTCTCATAGGTGTAGTAAGGATGAATACATTTTCCTGACAAATTTGCTTCAGTCACCACCTCTCTTTGACCACGCTGTCTCTGTCATCTGCTGCAGCTATCACATACAGTCGCACACCAACCTCCCCTCTTAGTCTTTTCAAACACACATACACACACACACACATACACCAGTCATCCATGCCCAGCTCCTCACGGCTGCAGATTGCTTTAGCATGGCACAAGCTAGCTAGCACAAGCTAACCTCAAATGCAGAAGTAGCACTGGTGGCTCAAACATGGCTGCTCATGTGCTACACCTGACTCTGCTGCCTCCTTTACATATGCGTATAAATTTGTCCTCACTATCTTTAACCCTTTCTTGATTAGTCAATCTTTAGTTTTACTTTTTACAAAAAAGCAACAATTTCATCATTTCTGCTCTTCTGTTTTCTCGAGATCTGCAACAGAGACGTAGCATGGAGAAAGCTACAGTATCTCCAAGATTAATTTCTCGCCTTCACCGTTGCTTTTTCTCTCTTCTGTCAAATCTGCCCGAAGCAATGCGCCGTATATCACAGATGAGCAGCACAAATGCAATTATAAAGACGGCACGGAGTCTTTTATATGAATAAAGAGAGGGAATAATCTTTTGACACGTGGGCTGCACATGCCTTACACATCTAGTGGAGGCACACGTACAGTATGAGGCTCATTAATAATCATTATCCGCGAGTTACATCATTCAGCTTGTTAGGCACACCCATCGCCTTATAGCTGAGTCATTCTCAGTGATACACCATGCCACCAAGTGTCTTGTGAGATTTTAATGATGTTGGACTTTTTATCACCTGAGAGCGACACAAATAAGTAGATTCTGTTTGCACCAAGGACAAATCACATCCAGCTGTTTAAGTGGAGCAAAGATAAAGGAGTGCATGGCTGATGTAAGACACCCTGCATCAAATAAAATCTCAATGTTAAAAATGTAAAAATGCATTTTTGTGGTTGTTGGACACAATGTTCTTGTGTCATTTAGGGCTACACAACTGCAATTGCGATATGATTCATGATTAGTGGGAATGATCATTTTTGCATCAAAAATTTCACTTTCACTGAATAAAAAAACTATTAGAATTGTTATGATGTGACATTTGTTGCGGTTTGTACCAAAAAAAAACATGTTTTCTTACTTCTGGAGAACAAGATTTGTGGGACAGTGCATCTCTCATCACATTTTCAATCATCAAAAAATTGCAGCTTCTGACTTGATATTGCACTTGGCCATATTGTGATTTTGATAATATTTTGATTAATTGTGCAGCCCTAAGTGCATCACACCCCTGATACAATAGCAAACAGTGATCTACTGTGTGAAAGGGTGCAGGCCTGAGTGTATGCACCTATATGCATATCATGTATGAATGCATCTGTAATGCCAGAGAAATCCTCCTCATTTAGCAGAAAAAACAGCATCTCCATGCCTTTCAGACATGCAGAGGAGGCTGAATAGACTAATGAACAGTCAGGTGGCACTCTAAGGTCTGGACTACTACTACCCCCCATCACACACACATATCAAACACACATACATTCGCACACACATTAAAACTCAGCGGCTCGCCCGACCCCGGTGATCCACGCGACAGTCTAATGTCTCAGGCATCTGCTCATGTCTAGTCTGGAGGGTCTTTCCCACCCTGCCCCCCAGCCCGGGCCCGCCGTAGCACCAGCTCCCACAATGGTGGGAAAGCAGGGCCTTTACGGAGGGCGGAGGAGGAGGGGAGGGTGGGTGTGGTGGGGGGGGGGACTAAACAGCTATTGAGGGGGGAGACAGAGAGAGAGAGAGCAGGGCTGAATGATAATGTGAAAACGCACGGCACTGTTCATTAACACACAAGCACTGCAGCTGCACATGTTGGCCCTGGACACACATGCTCACGTGTCTCGCTTTTCTGCTTCAGGTTGGCTGCCAGAGCCACCGGGGGTACGGAGCAGCTCTACGCCATGATAAGGAGCGTTCGCATGATCTGTGTGTGTGTGTGTGTATGAGAGAGAGAGGTTACAGGGATGGAAGTGGGAAAATTTTGATATATACTATGATATTTGACTGTCGCTGTTCCCCATCAGATTTTGGGAGAATGTGACATTTTTACATCAGTGACATCTGACATTTTTAGCCTGCGTTCATCAAATAAAGTTCCTTCATTTGGCCAGCATCGTAGCAGCAGCAAAATTTTATTGCATATACGCTGAGTTGTTATAAGAAGATATGAGATCCAACATGTTTTCAAAAGGAAAAGCTGCTAATATTTAGTGTGGATATTATTACACATAAAAAATCGCTTCATAAGACAAAATATGTTTGCTGATGTAGGCTGAGTTGCACCAACACAGATTAATTTATTATAAGATTGACCTGATCAGAGTTTAGCAAAACCAGGTTCAAAATGAGTAAATCCAGAGTTTAAATTGAGCCGAGCTCAGCTGTAAAAGCTAATCTCATTCTAGTAAATCCAAGTTTATTGATGTAAACTGAAATTAAATAGAGTTAAATCAATATGGAGATGATTGCTCATTCAAATATTTAAAATAAATAAAGAAATAAATAAACAAACATTTAATAAATAAACACATCTAAGCACTGTCTGGACCTGGTAAGCATGGAAGAGGGTAGAAAACTGGAAAAACTTTCAGCTTCTCTGTATTCCTAAAAAAAACCAAAAACATTGTACTGTTCGTTAGATAACTAAAAAGTCAAGAAAATGTTACATTTTTTTGCTAAAAGGGTTTTTAAAAAGGTAGTTTTTTTTTGCTAGCTAGCTTAAAAATAATTTAAAAAAAGAAAATAATAAAAAAGAAATATTATACTGTTTGTGAGCTAGCTAAAAACTAAAAAAATCCTTTACAAATTTTGCTAGATAGCTAAAAAGTAAAAAGTTATATTGTTTGTTAGCCAACTGAAAAGTCATCAAAGTATGCATTGTTTGCTTGCTAGCAAAAAAGTTAGTTAGCCTAGTTAGCCTACTTATGATGGCTCAGTAGAGAAACTCTCATTTGTCTTCTGAGAAAAAATTGTCAGCCAAATCATAACTGGAGAGAAAGACAGGAGAGACACCACATCATACAACTCAGTTGAGTTGAGTTTGTCCCTTATCTTTCTTTAAGAAACTTAATTATTTTGCTCAGTCCAGGTCAAAAAGGCAGCCATTTTAAAAGTTAAATGTCTTCAAGTGTAAGTTTAAAGTTAATAAACTGGAGTTTTGGTGCCACAGAATTAAATTCAATCTAGCTTTAGAGTAAAAACTAAACTGGAGTTTAAGAGGGTTTAATAATCTGTTTTATTTTAAGTTTAAAAGTTTGGTACAACATAATTTAAAATGAAACCATGATTAAATTGGGTCCAAAAATGAATCCTTGTTGGTGCAACCCAGCCATAATGAATTATATCCAAGACTGTAATGGTTCTACTTTTAAAAACAATAATGTGATTTCCCAAATAGGAAATTACCCCCCACCCTTAACAAAATTCACCTGAGGGGTTCAGCACATTAAGACACTGTGCTAAATATCATAATGTGAATTTCATAACAGAGGCAGTTTTGCATGAATTAATCTGCGAGGTCTGTCGGGTGGAAACACGCCGTACACACACTGCCTGGTGTGCATCAGGGAGTAAAGAAGCACCATGACAAGAGAGGATGGCAGGTTTCCTTCAACCAGTGCCAGCTCATTAATTTTGTTTGCTACCCAACTCCCCCTACCCCCACCCCCACCTCCATCACCAACCACCAACACCCTTCCTCACCCGCCACCCCCCTCACATCACCCCTTAACTGCTAATTAGCAGGAGCAGGAGATAGAAGAGAAAAGGGAGAGGCCATGTGTGACTGGGGAGGAAATGGGAAACTCTTCTTCTTTCCCTCGTCCTTCCTACTGCCCCCTTCCCCCATCAGACACATGCAATCACACACACACACACTCCCCCACCTCCTGCCCACCACCATCACCACTGGCACCCAACAGAAAACCATGATGCAGCTCACCTCGTATGCCAGCCCAGCCATTTTAGGTGTCGCGGCAACATCTCCCAAGATGGCTCCTCTGAACGCGCCCATACTCCCTCCAAGGATCCGGCAGGGTCTTTGTCCACCTCCTGGCACGGGCGAAGCGTCCCCCCATTGGCAGTGCAGATGGCATTAGAGGCTCTTGGGTAAAAAGGGTTGAGGAGTGGGGGGAGGAGGTGGCAATTCCGGACCGACCGTTTTTCTCTTCTCGTTTTCTTTTAATTACGGCTCTACCCTCTTTTCAGGAAACCCCGATCATTCAATGCTGTTAATCGGAAGCCTGTAACAAGCAGATGGAAGAGAAAACAGAGGAATAAAACATGAAAAGAACATTTTTTACTTTTAGTTAGACACAGCCTTTTGATTATAGGTTATAGGTTGATTAAACAATTGATTCAGTTTAGGACGTGTACTGCGGAGTTGTAGTTATAAAGTTATTGGGGTTGCAACTAATGATTATTTTCATTGGTAGTTATTTTCACGATTAATCAATTCGTTCTGTGGTCTCTAAAATGTCTGAAAATGGTGCAAAATATCAGAATTTCCCAAAGTCCACAGTGACGTCCTCAAATGTCTTGTTTTGTCCACAACCCAAAGAGTTACTGTTTATAGAGAAGTAAAGAAACCAGAGAATATTTACATCTAAGAAGCTCAAATCAAAGAATTTTGACTTTTTTTCTTTAAAAATTACCCAAAAGGATTATTTGACTATTAAAATAGTTGCCAATTAATGTAATAGTTGACAACTAATCAATTAATCATTGCAGCTCTAAAAGTTATCAAAACTTCTAAACTTCTGGCCATCTTTGCTCATTCAAAGAAAAATCGCCTTCTTGTATTTTTGTGTGCATGAGTGTGTGTTATTTCTACAATAAAAGCACAAAAAGAAACCTTGCATCACACTAGGGCTGAAATGAATCAATTAGTTGTTTGGTCTATAACATTCCTGATAATGGTGAAAAAAATTAATCAAAGATTCCCAAAGCATAAGACAACATCCTTCTTGTTTTGTCCATAAACCAAAGATATTCACTTTACTATCATAGAGGAGTAAAGAAACCAGAAAATATTCACATTTAAGAAGCTAGAGCCAGAGATTTTTTTTACCCTATTTCTTAAAAAAACACCCAAAACAAAAAATCTATTATAAAAATGTAATAGTCAACAACTAATTGACTAATCAATTCATCATTAGAGCTCTAAAAGTGATCAAAACTCATACATTTCTGGCCATCTAAATTCCTATTCAAAGAAATCCCCCGTGTTTTTTGTGTGCATGGCAGGGTTCAAGAATAAGGATTGCCCGCTTGTCTGGGGCAAGTAAAATGCCATGTTGGGCTTGTAAATCTTGCAACTCACTAGCCTGAGCGTGCGAGCATTAAAACTAAACTATTAAACTATTTTTGATAATCAATTGAAGTAATTTTTCTGTGCAAAAATGCTGTTTTCAGCCTCTCAAATCTGGAGATTTCCTGCTTTTCTCCATCTATTATCATATTAAACTGAATATCTTTAATAGGCATTTAAAGGCATCACCTTGGACTTTGACAAACTGGAATGGACATTTTTTAACTTTTATAGATGTTGCACCCCTGGATTAAACATGACAATTAACTTTAGTCTTTGTTGGTATTTGATAACTGCTAATAAATAAAAACTGGCTTTGGGCAAGTAGATTTCTGACCAACTTGCCCGACCAGGCAAATAAAAAACAAAAAACAAAGAATCATTTGGATCATACATGCACACAGGTTGAAACAAGGATGCCTGCTCGGACTATCCCAGAAATAAAAGCCTCAAGCGTTTTTATTCCCTTTCACTAAAGAGGAGCACCATGATGACATGCTACCAGGCAAAGCTCAGGAAAAGACTTGGACCACGGCCTTTTCACATATCCAATATCTCGCTGTGAAACGAAGCAATTAGCCCGGTTTGACAGCCAGCTCTCCTGCAATAGGTAGTTAACAGAGTGAATGAAAACTCATCTCACTTTGGTGCTCTTTAGGCTTTAGTGGCATTCTCCGGGCTGAGCGTATGCACAGCGCAGTGCTGAAGTACCAAGTTGAAAAGTTCAGCTCCTGTCTACAGGATGGCCCTGGCCTTCTCATTGAGGCACAACACAATGTATCCCAAAGGTCCCAGGATTCTCTACAGCTTTAAATACAGACGCCAAGTGTTTTTTTTAACCCTGTGTATGTGTAGGGTGCTACACCACTCCACTGCATTATTAGCGATCCTGGAGACATTAGTGCCTGGACAAAGCATGAGCCTCCCCTTTTCTTTCTTCTATAAACAGAGTCTTACAGGTTAAATCCTACATGTGGTGTACACTTTTTTAAAAATACATAGAAAACACTTTTCAAAAACATAAAAGTAAATGAATTAAAAAGCATGATGTGAAATGTAAAAGATAAATCAGGAGGATCTGCTTCGGTAAAATATAAGCATCGACTAGGGATGTCATGGCAACACATCAGCGTGTCCCAGAGCAGGTCCCTCATGGGATCCTTGAGAGACATCCTGGGAGACCTAAACTGTTTTTTCTCTTACTACAGGTGAGCAGAAGGGATCAGATTAAATGCTTTAAGGTGTCTAAGGCTGCAACAAACGATTTCTTTCATTACTGATTAATCTGTTGCTATTGTTCTTGATAATCAATTAGTTGTTCAGTCCATAAAGTGTGAAATGTGAAAATGGCTAAAAAAAAATGTTGATCAGTGTTTACCAAACCTCAAGGCGATGTCCTCAAATGTTTTTTGTTCATAGCCCAAAGATATTCAGTTCACTGTCACAAAGGACTAAAGATACTAGAAAATATTCACATTTGAAAAGTTGAATTTGGACATTTTTTTCTTTAAAAGAATGAGTCAAAACAATTAATTGATTATCAAAATAGTTATCAATTAATTTAACAGTTAACAACTAATCAAATGAACAACTAATATAACTAATAAAGACTTTTTTTCACAGAAGACACAGGCTTTGGCTTGAAAAAGCACAGGTGTAAACAATAACATGAATGATGGCCGAATTCCATTTAGCTGCTTCAGTTTCAGGGTCCTGGTCACACTGTCATGACAAAAGGCCTTTGTGACTCAATATTTCCTCATTTCTCTCACTACATTATTAGATTTTTTTCACACAATAAGAACAGAAATATTCTCAAAGCATCGTACTAAATTTCATGTTTCATTCATACTCATCTGACAGGACTGAAATGGAGAAAGTTTGTTTGTTTTGTACTCGTCCCCTCCACCCACTGGGTGACCTGTTTAACATTCAGCACCCAACATGTTGCAGAGGACCTGAGTGGACAACAACTTTTATAGCCACGCTAAAACAGGGTCAATGATTGACTGCAGAGACTTAGTCAATTGATACAACTCGTATACTGAATCCTCAAAATAAACTAGAGTGAGATTAAAAAAAATACACACACAATCATAGATTAATGGATTAGTTGTCAACTATTAAATTAATCAGCAACAATTTTAATATATGGTTTGGATCAGTGTGAGTACTTTCTCAAGAAATTTTTTTTCTCAAATTCTCTCATTTTAGCATCTTAAATGTGAATATTTTTTGGTTTCTTTAATCTTCGATAACAATAAACTGAATATCTTTTGGTTCTGGACAAAATAAGAAATAGATTGACAGTTTCCAATATATTTTTGATGTATATATATGTATACATATATATACATATATATATACAGTATATATATATATATATATATATATATATATATATATATATATATATACATAGTCCAAAGAAGTAATACATAGACCAAACAACTAATTGACTTATTGAGAAAATAACTGACCGATTAATCGACTCTGCATCAGTGAAGGTTGGTGAACGTTGCACTTTGTATTTCCTCCATTAGACGAAAAGAGAATCAAAATATATTGTGCCAAAGGTATTTTGGTTTTCCTTATCTTTTCCTTATCTCGGAGTAGCATTTTAAATTAATAGATATCATTTTCTTCAAAGAAAAAGCTCTGCAAACTATTACTGTGGCCAATTGCTTGCTCTTTTAATAAAAGGAAATTCACTTATGAGCCTGTTCAACGTGAAAAAACGGACATAGACTTATTATTTGCACACCACGTGAGGACACCTGCATTTTACACCAGCCATTTTGGAATTATTTCTACGATAATTTTCTTAACAAACTTAAAGAAAATCGCAGAAAACACAATGCAAAGCTATTTTCTTACCTTTTCGACGTGAAAGTCCAAATGAAGCTCTTCTCTTATACAGGAGTGAACACGTAAACGTTGTGGAAGTCATTTCTACTTTCGGTTATCTAGCTTTATGACAGGTATTTAACACTCATACAGCTAGATAACCAAAGACAGAAACACACCTCCTTGCACACATACACACACACACTGTCATGCAGCTGCAGCCCGACATGATGCTGCTGGCCTCATCTATAGAAGGAGGTGAAGATGTATTAATAGGCCTGAAATATTCAAAAATACATTCAATTACAGTGCTCTTTTAATTACAGCTTAACAATTGAGGCCACGAAGAATATCAGCAGCCAGCACGATGTGAAGGCATGGATCAGTGTTAAATTTAAACATTTAGGGTAAGACACATTATGCCGGATAAAGGAGCTACAAATTAAAGCTTTTTGTCGTCAAATATTCCTGTCGTGATATATAGGGCATCGGGTTGAAGGCCTGCTAAATGCTGAGAAAGCAGTGACATAATTTTGTACATTTCAGTTTATACTGTATTTTACAAACCTTCTTCAAAAATCGTATATCATTACTGTAGTTTTTCGTGAGAAAATGAAAACATTATTTTGTATTTATAGGCTACGTAAATATATGTGAGGTGGGATTACAGCATTAGCATCTCTTACACTATATTTCTGTAATAAAACAGACATAATATTACATAATTTATATAATTTATACACATTTAACGCATAATATTACAGAATTTATCAGTTTATTCTTATCAATTCTTATCACGCTTTAACAAAATCTATTTTGAAACTAAAGCCCGTCACATTTCACGTGTTAAGTTGCATTCAAAAATATCCACATGCACACTGAAAGATATATGAATAATACACTTTTACAATTAATGTGGAGGACAGGCCTGTATTCTGCAGAGCTATTATCTTCCTTTTACACACAATTAACAGCATATTACACTCAGAATGATTAACTACTGGTATTTTAGAAGAGTATGGACCTGGCATATTGTTATGAAATCATAAAATAACTGCTTTAAAAGTTAAAGTCTGCATCCACACGTGTGCTTGTTTAATAAGAATCTAAATGTTCGTATCAGCCTGTGTTTGTCTCACTGGACGATCATAAAACGTCCCAAACTACAGGGCGGCCTGAAAGCATGACCATGACCATGAACCTGAACCTGAGACAAGACACGGCTCTTTGATGCAGCAGCAGGTTCAATGATGCTCTGAGATCAACACACTCTTCTAAAAAAAATTCAAAATTTGAACTGAGTTTGGTTTAAGATGATTTCATTTGCTCTCGCCTCCTTTGTTGCTCCTGGGGGGCAACGAATCCCTACTTTTAATGAGAGTTGCGATTGGCCTACTTCTGCTAAAACTAGACTATTTCACACATCACATGGATTATCCGCAGAAGCTATTACAGGAAGCAATTTGTAACTGATCATAATAATAGGCCGAGGAGAGGAGAGTGATGTAATATTCTGGCACTTTAAAGAACAAGGTTTTTTTTTTTTTTTTTCTGTTTAGGGACCAAAGACCTGCGCTTTCCCCTCATTTTAGGGCGTTTCTGGTTAAATAATATTACCACAGATTTTAAAAAAACAAACAAACAAATCAAACAAACTAAAAGGTAAAACTGAACATGCATCTTCTGTCTCCCTAAATTCTCTACATAAGACACATGGACATGGCATGAGAACAGACTCAAAGCTGGTAAAATGTAAGGCTGTGCGTGCAAATCCTGCGTGTTTCCAGACGCGTTTCTCACCTGTTTCAGACTCTGGAGGGAAATGTCCACAACTTCAGCTCGTAATGAATTTTCCAGATGTAATTTTCTCTTTTCACATCGGGCCCTTGTAGAGTGTCGGCTCCGCTGCTGCTCTCAGGTGAGTCCAGTTTCATCCTCAGTCCTCCAGCTTCTGTCTCTCCTCCAGTCTGCGCGCTTCCTCTACTCGCTCCCGCACTGACGTCATGCCAGGACCAGCACGGCGGGTTGACCAATCACAGAGCAGGCCGGCACCCAAGAACGTCTCAGTTCAAAAAGACATCTCACTCCTCACAGTTTTCTATGGGTTTTTCTTGATTTTTCTCACTACTAGCCAATATTACTACTACCTTATACTACTGCCACAGCTACTAACAATGTGCAGAACAATACAATTTTTAAATAGTTGACAAAGTAATGTCACTGTAAGGTCCATTTAGAAATCTTTCTGGAGCATTTGATGACATGGAATATCTCCATGTTATGGAAATTGTAGATTCAAATTGGGACCAACAGGGGTCTTCTAGTGGATTGTAACGAAGAATCAAATATTTTAATTTTTATCACATATTTTGGAAGTTAGAACAACAAGGGAAGAAATAGAGTTGGCCATTTTGATTGACTGTAATGTACCAGTCTTAGTTTGATCATTGATTGACCATGAAGACGCTCTTATCTTCCCTATGGCAAAGTCTTCTCAAATTGGGGCTCTGTGGTCTAATATTCATCCTCCGTGGGGGTTCTTGACATGAATAGATTTGGAAGCTCCTCGACTATATGTTCAAGTTTCCATTTTTGTTGAGCATTTTCAAGGCTGTTTTTTGTTTTTTTTTAAATCACCTTAGCTTGAAAGTTGAGATTGTAAGTTCTTCCTCAATCTTGGAAACAGCAGTTGACAAAACTTTTATTTCAGGCAGACTGGACCACTAATCAGGCCAGATTGTGATCTAGTATTTCTAGTTGAAAAAACAAACAAACAAAAGGTTTCATCAGAATTTCCAAGGTCTTGTGATCCATTCTGTGAGATTTTTTTTAGTCTGAAAGTCTATATAAGAATTAGTCTCGACTCTATAGGTCTCTGATATCCATATATGTCCTAATCTACATTATAGCCCTAATTTTGCTTCAGTGTGATGTTACACAATTAAAACTCAAACCATTTCAACCTTTGGCAAAGTGGCTGTGGCTCTGGATGGATTACTGAATGGACCCCCTTCCTGGGCTTCACCTGCAACATGTCACTCAGATAGTTACAGACCTACCAGTTGTACAAAGACACACATACTAACCTCGAGGAGATGCAAAATGACACAAAATGACTACAAAAATGGACAAACAACCACAAAGAGACACAAAATACAACAAAATGACCATAAGGAAACACAGACAGATGAATTAACTACAAAGAGGTGCAACATAATTACAAAGAGATGGACAGAGACTTGAAAAACAGGCAGAACAGCCACAGTCTGTGTGTGCCTTGCTCCAAGGAGAGATGATGGGGGTTTATACTGTGACCAGGGGCCCATTGTCCACTAATCCAACCATGACTGTGGCTCAAGTCAGCATACAGCAATTCTGGCGACCATAGACAGCCAAATGGTGTTACGTATAGTCATAAGTTTTATTTTATCACTGGAAGTTATATCTCCTTGACACAGCAAACCAGTAGACAATTGTGAGTGTGAGAGACAAGACAATTATTTCCCAGCCTATGTTTTTCACATGGTTTCACAGGCTGGGAGCAGAAGTGAGCACTCTTCACGAACAAAACATCTTTGAGCTTTGAGGCAGTTGTATGTGGCAAGTGATGGCTTGAGAGCACAGGGGCCACGGCCAAGTGTAATAGGCGATGAACAGTTCCCTCCAAATCAGTACGGCCAAAAGAAAATGTTATCTGAGCACATTTAATGTAGGAACAAATTAAATGACATTAAGATCACTCTCATAATGTCTTTTAGCCTGTTTACATGAAATAATGGCAGAGACACAAGAATGACATGATGAATTTGGTTTAGGCTTCTCATTGTCTCTGAACATTTCATTGTAGATGTGCAAACAGAGCTTTCAGTGTTTGATGATTTAATCACAGACTCCCACTGCATTCATAGACTGCAATACCACCTTAAAGAAAATGGTGTAAAACAGCCCATTTTTGCCCAGATTATGCTTGAAATCACAGATCAATAAAACACATTGGAGTTACATTGTATCCTTCCTTACAAAATACATATTCCTAAAACGTTATTATTTTTTTATTGATAAAAACTTCATTCCAAATGATTTATAATCCAAAAAGTTTTAAATTAACTGGTTTCTACGGGATTTTGTATGTACAATTTTGAAATAATATATATATTTTTAATTTTCAAAACAAGCTTGATACCCATGCATTTGCATGGTTTGCGTCTTTTTGCTCATTTATTCATCTTGTGGTGCATCGTAGCACACATGCCACAGCTCACCACCATAGATCACAACTGTCTGCACTTTCATCAAACTTTAATGGTCCTTTGCCATCAGCATGTCCTGAGGTGTAGTCAAACAAATTCATTGACCATTGGACACAGGGCGTACCATTTAATCACTCCATTTAATGCACACTCCTTTTTCTTCTTTCAATGTAGCCAATTTTCTTAATGGGACTAAGGCTAGTTTAGGGCTCTTTACATCAGATTGAGTCCTCTTTTTTTCTATAGGTCAAGTATGGACATGGAGCCATTTCAACAAACAAGAAAGCAAGATAAAGAACACATACAGCACAATCTAGTTTGGCTCAAAACTATATGAAATGAATTTGCAGATATGTGGTGCTCAACAATAATTCACTGAGTGGGAAAACTGTAAAATGCACTTATCTTTAATTGTCTGATCCATGGGCAACATGTGAAGTGAACAGTCAGCAGCAGAATAAGGCATGCACGGCGCACACAGCCGTTCAAGTAGATGCAGTTTGTGGAAACTTTGGAGATGAGGCTCTCATCTATCTCCCTCCTTCTCTCTTTTATTCACACACATAAAGACACACACATAAAACACACACAAACAGCAAAGCAGCAAAGTGGCTTCACATGAACATGAGGTTATCTTCATATCCCAAAGATGATGTCTGGCTGGAAGAGGAGAAATTATTAGTGAGTTTATGTTGAATTTTAATGAACACTGACATGTTAAATGCTGCAGTCAGTCACTCACACGCTGCAGGAGGTGCTGCCCCGCGAAAGAGTGGGAGTCTGGAGGCTGGCCATCCTCTCCCACCGCCTTGCAGCGAAGGTAACCATAGAGATTAGCCGCTTGGAGGGAAATACTAGCTACCACAAGTGACTACGGAGGACAGACAGATGCATTTAAATTAACTGTAAAAACAAGTATGCAGGAATTTAGCAGAATCAACTAATCTTTTCTCATTAAATTAACATAAATATACAAGTCTTTCTTATTCAAGTCGATGAAAATTTCTTTCATTTTCATAACATTTCAGAATGTATAAACATGAGTTGTTCTAACTTGAAGTTTTTTGACTTGAAATAATGAGTTGAATGAATATGGATGTACTGTACAAAGTTCAATCGACTCATGCATTGTTTGAGAGTTAAAACTCTCTTGATACCATTTTAGTTTGAAGAAAACATATACAGTGAAAACTTGCTGTGTTGCTTATATGCTTTAAGATAACTCATTGTTGTTTGTTTTTGTAACAATGAAAACCATGATGAAGGATATGGAATTAATTAATTAAAAGTTAATAGCTGATTCTGAATGTTAAATGTCATGAAGAGCTGTTGGTTCAACTTGTATTTTAAATTTATTGAACATGTTTTCTCAAGTGCAACTGAATTATTCTGAAGTTTATTCGACTAGAAAAGTTTATTTGCTACAAATTATTACAAAATGACCTAAAGTTGTCTTTTCAAATTAGGTTAACTTAAAATTTTAAGGTAAACTAGCCAGTAACCTTTTTAAGTTCAAACAAATAGTTGGTGTGAGATGCATGTTTACAGTATATGCAGAACATGCACACATATGTCTCACCAGCCATTTGATCTTCAGGGAGAAGAGGGAGGTGAAGAAGAAGAATATCCATATGAGAGGACAGATGATGAGACCCAGCCAAAATATCCTCGCCTCTGTCTCTGTCCCAATGTGATTCCCCCGGGAAGTCTGTAAACACATAACCCAATGTTTAAAAAATGCTCTTCCACACTCAACATGGCACACAATAATCACAGTGTCTTACTTTTTTGGCCTCAAACACCCAGAGGCTCTTTCCATCCTCATCGATCTGATTCCACCAGCGCAGCCCCACCAACAGTCTGCCAGTCACATTCTGAAACACAGGAGGACACATGTGAGAAATCAAAATCAATGGGGTGAGAGAAAGGGATTAAACTAGTCCACAAGAGGGCAAGAAAGGGGTGAAGTATGGGAAAGTAAGGGGAAATAGCAGCTAGTTGAGGTCTCACCTTGACAGACCAGAAGTCAAAAGAGAGCAGCGTGATGATCAGGACAAAACACGATGCAAAGTTCTCGCTGATCCAGTCACAGAGCAAATAGGTGACAATAGCAACCACCCGGAAGAACAGGTGGAAGAAGGAGGCGAGGGGGTGCCTGGAATCAGATGTACAGGAGTAGAAATGATGAAGAGTTTAAACATGCCACAGAGGTAGATAATAAAAACAGAGATAACTTTGCTTTAGGCTACAGTAGGGCTTGGTGACAGCGCTTATAAATAATCTCTCAATATTTTTAGGCTATTCCGCTATACAATATCTCAATATACATATTTACTCTAAAATAACAAATAGTTAGGGCTGGGCAATATGGACAAAATCAAATATCACAATATTTTTGACCAAATATCTCAATATCAATATTGCCACAATATTGTAGGGATACCTTTTGGTGATTTTACAAAATATTACCACAATGAGATTTTAAGATAAATAAGCCTCGGTAATGTGGATGTAATGACTAAGGGGATAAAGGCAAATAATAGTTGGAACAGTCTGCTAATTTCAGAAAATTATGTCACTTTACTGTAATGCAGCCTTTAAAAACAGGAAAAGACCATACTTATGCCATGTCACTATAACGATATCCGAAATCTACGACGATATCTAGTCTCATATTTCAATATTGATATCATATTGATATATTGCCCTACACTAAGTGCTACAGCAAATCCACAGATTTAGAGAGATTTTCTCTGATGATGTATGTAAACATGTGATCTAATGTAATATTACTGACAAAATCAGCATTATATGAGAGAACATAATTTTGATCCAATGAAATTGTTGAGATTTGATTCATGTTAAGGTTCATGTTAAATGAAATTAAAAAATAAACAATAACAATTCCCAGCTGGCTGATATCCTCAATGATTTTTTCCATCAGTAAAAGCAAAGTAAACTGTGTAAGACTAAACAGTTTGTGTGATGATAAACATCTCCTGCAGTGCACCTTATGACTGCGCTTCTCCGCGCCCTCTCCTGCTCGTCAGCAGCAAAGTCCAGCTCAACATCCTCCGTGTCATCCGCCATCGTCTGACAAGATGCAGAGAGAAAACACCAGGATAAATAATCATCACACACCATCCAACCTCATACAATGCAGGCAAACACAGTACATTTAGAGGCACATAGAAAATACCCATTGGTTTCATGATCGTAGATGTGTAATACAAAGCCAAGTACCATTTGTGCAAAGCGTAGCTCTGTAACTGGGCTGGAATAAGCCAGGTGTTGCAGTGAAATAGGACCGACAGTCACCACATCCACATCCACATCAGGAAGCGGGGTTCAGAATTATCTCGAGGCAAAGAAAATCAATTCATGTGACAGTTATAATCCTTGTTGCAAAGTACTATATTTATTGAAATCTTGACAAGATTTTACATCTTGCATAAGGACGCAGAAGACAACAGCCATCAACATCACGTGGCCTCAAAAGAGCGACCGCGGCAGGACTCGAACCTGCAATCTTCTGATCCGAAGTCAGACGCCTTATCCATTAGGCCACGCGGCCGACGACACATATACAATCGTGGCTCCACACTCTTTTAAAACTGTGTGTGAGCATTCTATATGGTTTTGATGAATGCGTGTAGCATTTTTATGCAAAACCCAACTTTGTCCATTGAACAAAACGACAGTTCACCCACCGTGCAGCTATTTGTTTGCATTGTTAAAAACGATGCAGTCATCCACACCGCTTGGGGTCGCTAACGCTTCGTCTTACTTTGGTCCCACTACACCGGTCGTTTCTAGAAGGGAACCCCAGACCCGCGAAGAGTGATCATTTCAACCCCCCCAAAAAATAATCTTTACATAACTCTAACTAAGTGTTTTCTCTCCCCAACCCTATCCAGACCTTAATCAAAGTGTTGTCACATTATAAAACGTAAGTAGTTTGCACAATGTGCTCAATAAAGAAACAACACGAACAGATCTCGCGAGAGTTTCGCAAATCTAGGGTTCCCTTCTGGACACGACCCGAGGGTAAGCGTGCTAAGGAAACAACCACCACACTTGCTGTTTGTGGTGCATTTTAGACATATTTTTGTTGACTGCTTTATGACTATACCTGAAAACAGATCGGGTGAGATGCTTTTTTTGCTTTTAATGAAAGCCTAGCTAACAAATTTAACCAGCTCAAGATGTACAGTATTTTGTTTGGTTGGTCACAAATTAGCAACCGTCTCAGCATGTGGTCAAATGTTAGTAAACAGAAGATGGTGGTCTACTAGCTAATGTGAGTTGACTATTTTCTACGTGCACCGTTAAAATTAGAGTTAAGTGATTAGTTTATGAGTAAGTTAATCTCATCTGAGTGAAATATCAAAGCCTTCCTCGTCCTTAGTAATGTGACTAAGTGAACATTTTCTTTCACAGATCCGTATTGATATGATATAGAAGAGTCAACACATGGGTTACCAATAATACAAATCAAGGTCTCATTCCGTTTAATGTGGCAGAGCCTTTTCAGTGCCCCAGCTGTTTGACCTGAATGGAATAAAACTTGAATTATTATCAATAGTTATACTTGTTTACCTTACTATTTCATATCAAAATGGTTGTTGTGAAAAAGGTCTATGTTTGTGTCAGCCCGCATTGTAAAGTAGGTAGAGATGAGTCAAAAAGACCAAGCTTTCCTTATATTTACCAAGAAATAACATCAGGAAATCACTTAGCACTACATATAATGTAATGAACCCTTTAACAATGTTATAGTAGTAAAATATCACATCATAGCATAAAATCAAGCATCATTGATCTGTATCTATCTAATACATAACTCTAGCTGTATCTGGTCCCAGTTCATGTCTCACATTACAATAAAATTCATGAGAGATTCATGAGAGACAAACTGAGGCTAAGCTGTATGATATCATAATGTTGATCTTGTATCATTGTCCTCCAGCTCTAGTGTGAAGTCCTCATGAGGTGATGCTGCATGTGCTGCGCTGTCCTCTGCAGAGGACGCTCATCTCTCTACAATGGACATGTCTACGCTCCCGCTACTCCACCAAGCCTCAGTCTCTTCAGGGCGAGGACTCCACAGACACCCGCCTCAACCCCCTTAAGATCCAGATGCTGTCAAGGAACCTCCACAAGCAGATCTTTCGAGGGCTGGAACCAGAGTACAGAGAGGACAGTGTGGAGCGCAGCATCAGGCACCTACAGAAACACCAGCTGTGGGGGAAGGAAACTTCATTGTTGCCCGAAGTGGAGCTGAAGCTTCCTCAAATGTATGGGAACAATATTGATGAGCACTTTCGTATTTTGGCCCAGAAGCAGAGTCTGCCTTACCTTGAGGCTGCGAATAAGCTGTGTCTGGCTGAGCTCCCTCCTATGCCACAGGAATGGAGCTGGGAGGTTGGCTGGACCCGCTATGGGCCTGATGGGCAGAGTCAGAAGGTTGATTTCCCAGAGGAGTCGGCACTGGTGTTTGATGTGGAGGTGTGCATGATGGAGGGACAGTGTCCCACACTGGCTGTTGCTGTGTCTCCCACTCACTGGTGAGGAACAAGCAAGAACTGTAAAGACTGACTCACATTAAACTGTTTATTGGAAGGACTGATTAGCTTCATTGAGGTGTTGTGTTAAGGGTCGACTTGTTTTGCTTAATTGACAGATGATGGGTTTCCAGTGTCCCACTAATGCTATCAAAATAATTAATAACATACATGTTTTCAGATGACAGTAGTTTTGGTTTTAATTTTCCCAATCTGTATGTTTCTCACCTGCTAGGTACTCATGGTGCAGTAAGCGTCTCATTGAAGAGCGGTACTCCTGGTCAAACCAGCTGACCATAGCTGACCTCATCCCACTAGAGACATCTGTCAACTCTACCCGGCCCCCAAGGGGTCGGTGGAAGGAGAGGCTCATAGTGGGCCATAATGTCAGTTTTGACCGATCTTACATTAAGGAGCAGTACTTACTAAAGGTCAGTATTCAGAGGGTGATGTGTTTTGTCCTTTTTTCTTATTTTGCTCTTTACCAACTGAGCTTTCTTGTACTTGTCCCTTTTCTTCTTTTTGTTTGCCCCTTTATTTCATGATTTTATGATCCTTGTTGTCACATGAGTAAATGTGCCAAGTAGCATGTACTAAACAAATAAAAAGTTCATGTACAGTAGAAGTGGGAACCAACAGAGGTCCCATGATGTGATATTATCACGATATTGAAATTACGACACAGATATTATTGTGATTTTAAACATTTTGCTATATGCAGAGTATTGTGATAACATGTATTGTGAATTTGTTGCTTTTTTTCTACTGCACACTATGCCCCCAAAGGAAAACTAAAGCAAAATCTGTTTTATTTAATAGGTTAAGAATAAGTTTTCAGTCCGTTCATCTCACTTAAGTATTTTTTATTGCAACAGAATTGAACAGATAGACTGAGCAATACTGTCATAAAAATCTACTCACCAAAAAACTCTACACTATCTTGTGGACTGATAAAGCAATTGTTTTTATTTAAGTACCAAAAAGGTACATTCACAATTGCAATGTTAATAATTGATGTAATGAAAGATTAATACTTGGCGTCTGTGTTTCGAAATGATATTGCCATACAAGATATTGTATGCCCCCCCCCCCACAAATATACAGTAAAAAAATGTGTTTTCATTCTTAAAGGGTTCTAAAGTACGCTTCATGGATACCATGAGTCTTCACATGGCCATCTCTGGGCTGACTGGGTTCCAGCGCACACTGTGGATGGCCAGTAAGCTGGGTAAAAAGAGGGGTCTTCAGGAGGTCAAGGAACACATTAAAAAAGCTGCACACAAAAGAGAGGGCCCAATGGTTTGTGTTTGTTTATTCACTATATTTCAGCTGCAACACACAGCTTTCAAGATATTGAAAATGTCAGGATCTTTAGGGTTGTTACTGTACTTGTCTTTTGTCATTTGCAAACCTGATATGACATGACATTTTTGTGTGCACATAGATCGGCTCCTGGGACTGGGTGAATATTAGCAGCATTAATAACCTGGCTGATGTCCATGCTTTGTATGTGGGAGGGCCGCCACTGCAGAAAGAGGCCAGAGAGACCTTTGTGAAGGGCAGCATGATGGATGTCAGGAACAACTTCCAGGTCAGAGATTCACGACAGATCCCATGTCAGATTGTCAGTAATCATAGGTCAAATTTATTCATATTGCAAGATTCTCTAAATGACTTGCATTCATCATGAAATACAGACAAATAATTTGGGCTTTGCTGTCCTCTACAGGAGTTAATGCAGTACTGCGCCATGGATGTTGAGGCCACACATCAAGTCTTCACCGAACAGCTGCCCCTTTTCATGGAGAGGTTAGTAAATCCCAACCTGTGATATGATGTCGCTTTGTTCACACTTATGCAAAATAACAGAATCTCTTGTTATCTTTTACAAGGTGTCCTCATCCAGTGACGTTGGCGGGAATGCTGGAGATGGGTGTGAGCTACCTTCCGGTCAATCAAAACTGGGGGCGTTACCTGGAGGACTCTCAGGACATTTATGAAGAGCTCCAGCGAGAGATGAAGAAGTCTTTGATGACTTTGGCAGATGATGCGTGCCAGCTGCTGCAGGATGACAGGTGAGAAAAGCACTTATTTATCACCAGGAATCATTTTATTTAATTTAAAAGTGTGTGATGAGGTAAAATAGGAACATAGATTTATGCATCATCTTCAGTACCATAACTCCAGGGATAGGTGTTTTAAAGTGCTTTGTATTAAGACACATTCATTGTGTGTATTTTATTTTAATTTTTTATAACTTAAGATACAAAGAAGACCCCTGGCTTTGGGATCTTGAGTGGGATGTGCAGGAGTTCAAACAGAAGAAAGTAGCAGCCAGCAAAAAGAAAAACTCCAAAAAAGCAGCCGAAACACAAGCTGCTACTCCTCTTCCAGACTGGGAGGACGGTATAAGCATATCTGTTTTAAGTTGAAATATTTTAACAACAATGCAAATATGTTAAAAAAAAAAAATAGATGAGATGATTCAGTTGAGTTGTTGCTTTCTTAGACCCTGGTCCACCCTCTGAAGAGGAGATGGCCGGCCCTTGCCCCAGCAGGCTGGCTGTGGAGAAGCTGAAGCAAACAGTGAATCGACTTCCTAAGAGAAGGCAACATCTGCCTGGACATCCAGCGTAAGATCACTCTCGAGTACCACAGATCCATCTATTATTTATTATCTTTCAATATCCACTGACAGTGTAAAGTTAGCTCTTCTCCCCCCCTCATAATGTCCTTCAGGTGGTATCGTAAGCTGTGTGAGAAGATGTCTGCTGAGGACAGCTGGTCTCCTGGAGCCAACCTCATCAGTCTACAGATGAGAGTGACTCCTAAGCTGATGGGTCTGACGTGGGATGGTTTTCCCCTGCATTACACAGAGAAACATGGGTGGGGCTACCTGGTGCCTGGACGCAGGGACAACCTGGTATCTCAGGAGGAGAACATAGAGCCTGTGTGCCCACACAGGTACTTAAAGCTCTCACACACATAATCAAGACATGAGCTGTGTTATTGATTATTTACTGTCAATAGTTTCACAGCATAGGATGTGTGTGCATTTATTAAAGTGTTCTTTTGTCCCACAGAGCTATTGAGAATGTTTACAGAGAGTATTGTGAGCAGAACAGCAAAGAGCAGCCCGAATATCTGGAGAGCAACCCTTCAGATGACCTCATGCTGACAGACAGCACAGTGTGGGCAAAGGTGCATACACACGCTAGTTGCTAATGCAGCTTGATTTTCCATGGTGCCAATTCACTAAATATAATATTTGTGTCTGGTTAAAAAGAAAATGCTAAAGTGTTGAATCAGTTTACATTGCTTAGACCTCGTGTCTGTTTGTGTGTTTAATTGGTGCTTTAATCATCATTGATCAGGCCCACAGGAATGATAACCCTATTGATTTTATATTAATGGAATGATATTCTATGTATGTATTTCTTAATTTCATCTCAAGGTGGAGGAATTAGATTCCCTGAATAGTCTGACAGAGGAAAATGGAGTCAGAGTGATGAAAAATGGAGAGAAGAAGAAAATCAGAGTGAGTGAAACAGATACTTAATGACGTTGTATCATGAACGTTTTTAGTGCTGTATGGCAGTGGTTCCGAACCTTTTGTTTTGCTCAACAAGTACCCCTGTGTCCTCTCAGATGATCTCAAGCACTGGCTTCATCAACACCACCTGTCATGTTCCAAATGTGTTCTTATGAATGGATGATAAACTCGATGTTATTAGCTATTACTGTACCTACACAACTTTAAATCTTTACATTGCTTTGGTCAAGTTTGCTTTCGTTTACTACAACTACCACTACCTAACTATTTCACTAATTATGCAATAATTTTAGCTAACTTCTTCAACTGTTTATCTGTTACTTTTAATTAATTTTAATCTTTTAATTGTATGACATAGTTTGCATTCTGTATCAACAACAGTCCAAAGATCCACACCACATGCTGGAGGAGAGTCAATGCCATTATCACCATGGAAACGGCCCATACAACGATGTAGATATCCCAGGGTGCTGGTTTTTCAAGCTACCACATAAGGTGAAGTTTTCACTGCTTACCCAGAGTGCCTAGCCTAACTAGCACTAGCACATTGTCACTTCAGTGAGTTACTCTCATCTCTCTGAATGTGTGCGTTTCAGGATGGTAATGACAACAATGTCGGCAGTCCTTTTTCAAAAGACTTTCTTGGTAAAATGGAGGATGGTACTCTCAGGGCAGGACGCAGTGGAACCAACGCTACGCGAGCTCTGGAAATCAACAAAATGATGTCTTTCTGGAGGAATGCCCATAAACGTATAAGGTACCTGTCAGTTCCCTCCAGCCATCTTTTTGGATGATCGCAATCCGCTTCATCAGTCATAAAGATGGTGAATACTGTATGTGATTTTAATGTGTCTCCTCATAGCTCTCAGCTGGTGCTGCGGCTACGAAAGGTGGAGCTTCCTCGTATTGTCAGCAGGTCTGTCTGGTATATCAATAGCTATCTTGTATTTATTGATCAGCCATGTGGTGGGGAGAAGTCATTACTGTATATAACAACCTTTCTGTCTCCCAAAGACACAAAGAGTTTGATGAAGAGGCTCAGTATGGTGCCATATTACCTCAGGTCATCACCGCTGGAACAGTAACACGTCGGGCTGTGGAGCCAACGTGGCTGACTGCCAGTAATGCACGGGTAAGAGACACAGACAAATTGCACATTTAGCTGACAGTTCTTGGCTTCATCAGTAGCCAGTTGAAAAATTTTGTTCGTGTGGGCTGTTTTTTTCTTTGTGTCCACAGCGGGATCGGGTAGGCAGTGAGCTGAAGGCCATGGTGCAGGTACCACCTGGATATCATCTGGTGGGAGCAGATGTCGACTCTCAAGAGCTCTGGATCGCCGCTGTGCTCGGAGAGGCTCACTTTGCTGGCATGCATGGTGAGATTTCTCCCTTTTTATTTATTATTTTTATTTTATTAATTTAATTAAAGTTTTAGAAAACAATACATTTTTGTCATAGAACAACCGATGTTAAAGGTGGAATAAGTAGGATTTGCCAGTTTCCGTTTGTAAACTCATCAGAAAGATAGTTGATTGTTGAGTCTTTTAGGATGCCAATTACTGATGTTTTGAGTTGGTAAAATGCCTTGAGCACAGCAAACTAATGAGAAAAAAGAAGGCACAGGCCTTTAACTGTGGTCCTGTTATGTCTGTGCTGGGTTCAGGTTGTACAGCGTTTGGCTGGATGACCCTTCAAGGGAAGAAGAGTCAGGGCACTGACCTGCACAGTCGCACTGCTGACACTGTGGGCATCAGCCGAGAGCATGCCAAGATTTTCAACTACGGACGCATTTATGGTGCGGGACAGCCCTTTGCTGAGAGGCTGTTAATGCAGTTCAATCACCGCCTTGGTCAGACAGAAGCTTCTAGAAAAGCCCAACAGATGTATGCCATAACAAAGGGAATACGCAGGTACATTCAACAAGCTCAGTAGTTGCGATTTGTTGTTTGTGCTAAGGTGATTAAGTTGAGTTGAGTGCTTCACATTTGTGTTCATATGTTTTGTCAGATACCATCTGTCAGATGAGGGTGAGTGGCTGGTTAATGAACTGGATATAGAGGTGGAAAAGGATGAAGACGGAAGTGTGTCACTGCAGGAGTTGCGGAGGATCAGTAAACTGGCCTCAAAAAGGTGAGGGGGCAAGGAAAACATCACACAATACTTCTCAGGAGCCTTTTATATTCTGCTACATCCTCTCAGTTGCTCTGCTCCTTCATTTCTTGGTCTCCCTCTGTGTTCGTTTTACTCCTCAGCTCTCGGCGGAAGAAGTGGGACATGATCGACAAACGTCAGTGGGCTGGAGGTACAGAGTCGGACATGTTCAATAAGCTGGAGAGCATTGCTCACTCAGCCCAGCCAGCCACTCCTGTTCTAGGCTGCAGGATTAGCAGAGCGCTGGAGCCCAAAGCAGTAAAGGATGAGGTGAGGCAGTGCTGATCAGTAAGACAGAACAACTCTTGACATAAATCTGATCAACATGCTGGTATTTAACTATCATGAGCAGTCCACAATAATGTTAATAAATTAAGATCTGCCAAAATCAGAATCACATTTAAGATGTATTTAAATCATATTTAAGGCTCAGACCATTGTTTGTTTGTTTGTTTTTCATTAGTATAACTTTCTAAGTCTAACAAAGATTCATTGTGAGAGGTGTTTTTCGCCTTTACCCAAGTGTCCACTTTGTCATCAAGGGTATTTAATTTATAAACTATTATAAAGAGGAAATTCTTCACATAGAAATAGAATCATGGATCACCTTACTCAAGAGCCCCAGCTAGATAAGGTCTATTGTTACTAGTCATGGAGGCTCTGAGAGTAAGGTGTTTCTTTTTATTTCTTTTATTAGTTTATCACGAGCAGAGTGAACTGGGTGGTACAGAGCTCTGCGGTGGACTACCTACATCTGATACTGGTGGCCATGAAGTGGCTCTGTGAGGAGCACAACATTGATGGCCGCTTCTGCATCAGTATCCATGATGAGGTGCGGTACCTCGTCTGCAGCGAAGATCGTTACCGGGCAGCGCTGGCACTCCAGATCACAAACCTGCTGACGAGGTCTGCTCACAGCTTAGTGTTTATTCTTCTATGGGACAGGTGATAAACTTGAGAGCTTTTCTGACTGTGTGCTTCTGTCTCCTGTAGGTGTATGTTCGCTCATTCGTTAGGCATGCAGGACCTTCCCCAGTCGGTAGCTTTCTTCAGCTCAGTTGACATTGACCAGTGCCTGAGGAAAGAGGTCAACATGGACTGTGTGACCCCCTCTAACCCCACAGGTCTGCAACGAAAATACGGCATACCACCTGGTGAGTTCACCACACCATCATCAGCCTTTGCTTGCAGCACGGGGTATATTACTGTATATGCATTGTACAATTATTACTTTGAGGGTACTTAAAAGATATGAAATAGCCCCTAAAATCTTGCTAGAACCCCAGTATCTATCTGTCTCTGTCCAAAATCAAAATAAAACTATGTCAAAGCCAGGAAGTAACATTAAATTTAATTGTACTGCAATACTCATACTTGTGTGAGATGGCCAGAAAAGATTTTTTTTAAAAGTACTGAGTACTGAAGTGACATATGATGTCGTTATTAATCTGAAGGAATGAATTACAAATTTGTGCTTTTTTAAAACTCCCAATAACCTGCCAGACTTGGTAAAATTCAATGCAAGACACAATAAAACAAAACAGAAATACTATGAAACTGTGTAAATAAACAGGACAAGAAAGAAAATATTTATTTTAAAACAAAGCAGCACTCAAAAAACATGCATTTGTGTGTATTTGAAACCACAGATCCACTTCTTCCCTTATCATAGCCAAGAACTGATAAAGTAGGGCCATCTTCTTTAGTACTAATACAACTGTGCACAACAAAGCAGCTCATTCATCGTGAAGTGGGGGCAGAAAGTCAAATAAGTCCTTGTCAGTTTTATACATTTAACACGTTTAGAAGTAGATAACAAATGCAAACCACATATTTCTTTTGAATAAAATAAACTATAGCAATATAACTAGATTGTTAAACAATGTGCAAACTTTCCACAGGTGAGGCCCTGGACATCTACCAAATCATCGACATCACTAAAGGCTCTCTGCACAAAGGAAGATAGCACTTTGTGGGCCAAACCGCTGTTAATAAGAACAGAAGCTAAAACACGGGCACAGACTGCCAGGAGGCTGTTCTCCAGTTGATCAAGTTCCAGAGTAGTGAGGAATATGATGTGTGTACCAAACAGGAGTCTTTCCTCACTGCTTTCTTTTCTTCTGTTTGGGTTCTTGTGTCTCTTCTGTCCTGTCCTGTGACTCTGTGGTCTGAAAGGAAAAAGAAACAGACACTGAGAATCTCACCCAGCAGAAAACTACTGAACCAGAAATTGTTCAAAACACTTCAGTGCACAGTAAAAAAAAAAAATCTGCTTTGATGCATGTAATCAAGTAAAGAGAAAGGGAGAACAGCTGCACTGTGAGTGTGTGAGGAAAGACAGAGAGCACTTCTGGAGCTGCCAGTTACAGCATGACATTGCATTTACCTCCTGACTGTCATCCTGCTCCTGCAGGGCTGCGTCCAGAGTTGCAGTGTTGATGCGGAAGTCTCTTGAGGTGCTCAGCTTCATGTACTGCATCAGATTTACCTGAACAAAAAACAGATGTTGGCAAGACCCTGTATATGATTGGCCTAACTGATCACACAGCACTGACAGCTTTCTGTGTTCTGCTCATTGTTCTGTTTTACAAGTTTCTTTGTGTAGAATCATTTTTTTCAATGCACATACTTTTGATTTCTTTGAGAGTGTGATGAGGTATTTCTCATACTGCTCAATGCTGAAGATCAGGTTCGGGATGGCCTTTGTCTCGCGCAAAAGTTTTGCCTACCGAAAGAAAAAGGGGGAACAGATCAACTTGAACAGATCATTTAAGCTCAGATGTTTTGGGTTGTACATTGTATGTATACACTTTGTTATAAAGAGAAGCTGAAAATGTAAATGTCTTGTTGTTATAAATCACATCAGTCATTATAATTACATAGTTAGAGGAGATATGTTTTCTTACAGAGGCAGTGGTGTTCACTTCATTCCTTTTCTTTTTCTTCTTGTCATCTGCACCTCCACTGATTTCTCCACTCTGTTAGAGAAAATACATGGTTTTCAAAACTTCACTGCTCCCTCTTGAGGCCGAAGTTGCTTTTGTCAAATACATAACCCAAAAAAATCAAACAGCAGTCATAAGTAGAGATTTGTAGGGCTGTACCCAATGTCCTTTTATTTGAAGCTTCTACTGAGGTTTTCAAATGAAGCTTTTTAATTCCTCAATTTGAATAAGTGATTGATTCAAATTAAATGAGTAAAGGCCTTTTCACACCAAACAATCAAACTTTCATAATCCTGCTAATAATTTTTTTTGTTTTTCGATCTCTGCTAACAATGACTTTTGCTCATGCGATTAATAGACTTTCCAGAACGTCAACATCATTTATCTGTTGGCACTTTACACTCACAGCTGACAAGATGGTCTCACAACATAGTGCCTTTGACATACAACAAAGATTACAAAACAAAGATACAAAATCCACAGTGTGAATAAAGTGATCAGATTAAATGGTGGTTGGTGTTGTTAAGATTGCTGCCAGGCTGCCCTGTTATATTCTGTGCCTCCCTTTGTGTGCAGCAAGCGGGAGAGCAAACCTTAGTTTTTTCACCATAATGAAAATGTCTTTTAAAGGCTAAAGACCAACAAACATGTATTGGAGCAGAATATGTTGTTCTAATCTTAATCTACCTCTGTGTTTAAACAGAATGACTAGACATGCAAAAAAAAAAGCTGTGCAGCATTCGAATGTTAATTTAGAATTCAAATGTCAGCGTTATAAATAAATACCAAACTAATTGGTACAGCCCGAGAGCTTTGTCCAAAATTTGTCTTCGATCTTTGGCAGGGACTAGTTTATAAACCTGGAGTGAGCTGTACCTGTGCGTATGTGATGAAGGAGTAGCACTGAGGCGTCAGGTGGGAGCCAGACAGTTTGACCTACACAGAAATCACCACATTAGCATGACGTCAAAATCAGAAGTGCTTGAAGATTCAAACAGAGAAACAACACATCAGACTCACCAGCTTCTCAAAGCGTGCAGGCAGCGCACCATGCTGGCTTGAACACATCTGGATGTACTAAAATGGAGAAAAGAAATTAATATGCTAGAAAAAACTCCACATACTATAATACTGAGGTCATAAATTGGACAAATACGCACATATTTGACGAGGGTGGTGAGGATGGTGTATGTGCGAGTCAGTTCTCTCAGCAGTGTGATGGTACAGGTGCCAGGCAGCAGAGCAGTCTGGACCAGCTCATTTAATGCCGTCAGAAGAGTCCCGAGCTGCAGCGTCACCGCTTTCTCTATGGGGTCCTGGTGGCCTGCAGTCTGGGTTGCCTCACCTATACGTCAGGAACATAACATCACAGAAGATTTAGCACCGTCCCCTGACATGATTCATCTCTTCTCCTGTCCCCTCTCAACTCTCGCCATTAATCCAACATGAGCATCAGTGTGAAAAGGCTTCTTACCGGAGCCCGATTTGTCAGAGGCTGTCTGGCTTTTCTTTCTGGCGATCAGCCAGTCCACTTCATCAAGCACTTTGTCCACCTGAGACAGGACCAACAGCTGTGGCAAAAGATTGAAAATGATGAAGAAGATGGTGAGCGCACTGTGCAAACGGATTCTGAGTGTCAAAGCAAAGCAGAAGCCTCCAGTTATTAAAAAGAAAAACACCACTCACTGCTGCTGTGGTTGCAGTCTTCATGTTGACAATGGCAAAGTGAGACTGTTTTTCCACCTCCACATCCTGATCATAGAGGAGGAAAAGGCAGAATAAAAAATGACTTTGTACAAAGTATGGCACATATATATTTGGGCTGAACTGTCAAGTAATTGTCATCAATTTGCTGGCACAAATATGTTATTAGTGCTGCGAAATAAAGGCCAACTGATAACTGTCGGTTATTTTGAAAAATGTCAGACAAGTGTTGATGATTTAAAAAACACTAAGTTTGAGGAAATTCTCATAGCACATAATCCTTGTTAAAGCACAAATTTAAACTTTTATAGCAGCTGCCATTGTGCATGAATAACTAAGTGTTCTACTAATCCTCCAAGGATTTGGGAAGATCAAAGGATGGATCTGAAAATAAAGCAGTGGTCAATGAGGGTACCCAAAGAAAAGGCACCTGCATTTAGCATATAATTGTGGAATGTAAAGATTGAGATCTACAAAGATACAAAATGTAATTAATAAGTACAAGGCAATAATTACAGTATTACTGCATTGTTAAATAATAAAACAAATCGATTTCATAAGCAATTACATGTGCATATAAATAAATCCAATGTGAGAAAAACTGTAGGTGAGACATAATAAATAAATAAATAAGTAAACTATATGTAATATTGGTTCAGCAGTACACAACTCCAAAGGTATGATGCCAGTTGCTAGTGCTCTGACCACTATGAGGTGTAAGTGTGTTTACCTGATCGATATCTCCTAGTTGGCTGTGGATGTCTTGGCAGAGTTCGAGCAGTAGGCTGACAGGACTCTTATAGAGAACATGCAGGTTGAAGAGCAGAGAGAGCACACCCTTGGAGAAAGCAGAATCCTCTACATAGAAGAAATAAACAGACCTCAGCACACACCTCACTGTATCTAAAATGTACACAAAGATTAAGTAAACTGTCACTCACCAAAACTGGTCTCCTTGCAGATTTTCACAGTCCATGTGATCATCTGAACAAACTGCAGATGCCAACGAGTGTTAGTGGAACAAGTACTACAGAATCTGTCCTATGAAGTGCACTTAAGAGCACACTTACCTGTTGGGAGGAGGGCTTTAGCTGGCAGGAGAGCACACTCAAGATGCTGACCAGCAGCTGAGCCTCTTTGCTGTTAAATTCTTCCTCACCTCCACTTAACTGTGTGAATAGCGCCCTCTGTTGACAAGACAAGAAAAAGATTTTAGTGTAGGCGTTCTGTACTGATGGGGAACAGTGCTCGCTACTGTATAATGAAAAACATTATAGAGGTTGGGATCTATTATATATTAAATGGCCTCTGGTATAAAATTTTGCCTGAGGAATACATGCAGAAACATGTGAATCCAGGTTTCTGAAATAGACATAATGAATAGGCATTGCTTTCATTTTTCCATCATAAAATAACTGTTTGGATTTTAACCTTGAACTTAAGTAGAGAATAACCAAAATACACTGTGTGAAGATGAACCTGAAACTGTCGGATGTAAAAGAAGTTCATCTCTGTAACATCGCCATCGTCTGGTTCAGCATCGTCCTCTGAGATGTCTGCAAGAAACGAACGATGTGATGAATTCAGGTGTAAAAGCTTAAAGTCACTGATTCTTACTGCTGCAACCTTGAATTTTCATTATACATTAGTCGGTCAATTATTTTCATTATTATTTTCAGTCTATAAAATGTTCATCCTAATTTCCCAGAGCCCAAATTACTTCTTTTGTCCAACCAAGAGTCAAAAACACAAAGATTCAACATTTACCATCAAAATGACAAAGTAAAGCAGCAAATCTTTACATTTAAGAAGCTGGAACCAACATTTTTTTTTACATTTTTGCTGTAAAATGACTCAAATGATTAATCAATCAAATAACAGCAAGCAAATACTTTTCTTTCAATCGACTAAATGATTAATCAGCTAATCATTGCAGCTCTACTGCTTTTACAGTTTGAAAAGTGTGTGTGTCTGACCCATGGTGGAGAGGAGCTGGGCCATCCTGTCTGGATATCTCTGCTGGCAGGTTGTGAAGATCCTCAGCAGACCTTCCAGACACAGGTGGGACAGGCTGCAGCGCTTCTCCTTCTTCCCTGCGTCCTCCACGACGCTGGGGATGTTGGTGTAACGCCACATCAGCACACTGGGATGACAATTGTACAAAGACAGATCTTTCACTGGTTATAGAAAACAAAACAACAAACACCATCCAACTAAATGCTGTTATTCAGACGAAGGGACTCCAAACCTTGTCATGTCACAGAGGAAACGGAATATTCTGTCTGTGTTCTGTCCATCTGGGCCGTCTGTGTGTCCAGTTTCTTCCAGCTGCTGGATCTTCTGCACAGCTACACTCACTGCATAACGCACAAATTCTCCACTTGAGCGAAGCACTGAGAGAGCCTCTTCTCTGCTCTGAGTACTATCTCTGAAAAACAAAACAAAACAAAACATTTTTAGTAGCAATATCTCATTCCGGAAATTACTGTCAGTGCTTTGTTGTTGTCAATACTACTCTTGATTCAATGCGCATATTTTTGGAAACCAGATGATAAGTTTAAATTGGATTTCTAAGATTGCTTAGAGCTGAATAAATGCGATACAAAGTGTTATTTTTGGACTGGCTACAAATTACTGCAAACAACATACAAGCCATTAATGACACACGAGAAAAAACTAAGATGAGTACATTCTCAGATAGTATTTATAAACGCTGTGTGTATATGTATAAGTGTATATTATCATGACTTAATTTCATAAATACGATCTGTATTTCCAGTGAGTGTAACAGTAATCCACATAAATGTTACCACTGAAAGCGTTTACCTGAAGAGCACAGTGAGAAGATTTGATATGAAACCCAGAGAGAGTAAACTGCGAGGCGTCTTGTGTGATGGAACTCGACTCTTACTGGATTTCTCCTTCAGGATCTCAGACAGCTTGTGGTAGCGGTTGAACAGCTCCATGAGCTCCTCAAATCGGCTTTTGCTGCCACGCAGAGGCAAGTACACAAATGAGAACAAAAATCAGCACTTTAACAACATTTATGAAACACGACGTCCTGACGAAGAAAGGCGGTCGTTACCTGTAGTTGGCTTTGATGAAGTTGTACTCCATTAAGATCTCATACACTCCCATCACCAGCACAGCGTAGATATTATTCTTCACCCCAACACTGGATCCCAGGGAGAACTCAGCTGACTTATCCTGAACAACACACAGACAAGATATATGGCTTAAGATGATGCTTGCTGGGGTTGTCTTTAGCAACACTGGGATATGCACACATCAATCAAATCTAATGGTATTCTTGGCATTAATATCCTACAGGCTTATTCGTCTTAGCTGGAAATCTCCCACCCTCAAATTCACTCATGCTGGATTTATGAGGTAATAGTTCTCAAACTAGAAAAAAATCAGATGCACAGTTCAGGGCTTGGCACCCTGTTCTAAACTATTATGCAAACAAATTTGAGGCAAACACATCAGATTAGTAACCCCCCACATCTCTGCCCTACCTTCTCCCCCACCCTCTCTTTGCTGCTGATTGTATTACTGACTTTACCTCCATTTTTAATTCTGATGCCATTACAAATACAAGTATTTTTTGTGCAAAGGGTGTAAGGTGTTTAGGATATTGTATTCATGTACAGCAGGTATACAGCTGTGCTCTTTTGTTACCCTTTTCTGTTCCTTTTTTATTTTTTATTATTTTTTGTTCCTTTGCTGAAAATGCAATAAAAACAATTTGAAATAAACAAGTTGATGCTTCTTGTGCAATGCCACACCATTAATAATTGGCAAGAGCAGAGGCATGCATGAAAACTGAGAAACATTGGCAAAAGAGTACATCTGATGTACAATTCAAGAAAAATATGTCATGTTGATCAGTTCATTCTCAGGGACAGATGATTGTTTGCTTCCTCATTGCACATCTTCTTCAACCACACTACAGCTTATTACCTACAGC
>JAJHUR010078253.1:0-13295 GCA_027495735.1 Lutjanus campechanus | reverse complement strand
CTTACTGGATTTCTCCTTCAGGATCTCAGACAGCTTGTGGTAGCGGTTGAACAGCTCCATGAGCTCCTCAAATCGGCTTTTGCTGCCACGCAGAGGCAAGTACACAAATGAGAACAAAAATCAGCACTTTAACAACATTTATGAAACACGACGTCCTGACGAAGAAAGGCGGTCATTACCTGTAGTTGGCTTTGATGAAGTTGTACTCCATTAAGATCTCATACACTCCCATCACCAGCACAGCGTAGATATTATTCTTCACCCCAACACTGGATCCCAGGGAGAACTCAGCTGACTTATCCTGAACAACACACAGACAAGATATATGGCTTAAGATGATGCTTGCTGGGGTTGTCTTTAGCAACACTGGGATATGCACACATCAATCAAATCTAATGGTATTCTTGGCATTAATATCCTACAGGCTTATTCGTCTTAGCTGGAAATCTCCCACCCTCAAATTCACTCATGCTGGATTTATGAGGTAATAGTTCTCAAACTAGAAAAAAATCAGATGCACAGTTCAGGGCTTGGCACCCCGTTCTAAACTATTATGCAAACAAATTTGAGGCAAACACATCAGATTAGTAACCCCCCACATCTCTGCCCTACCTTTTTGTGCAAAGGATGTAAGGTGTTTAGGATATTGTATTCATGTACAGCAGGTATACAGCTGTGCTCTTTTGTTACCCTTTTATGTTCCTTTTTTATTTTTTGTTCCTTTGCTGAAAATGCAATAAAAACAATTTGAAATAAACAAGTTGATGCTTCTTGTGCAATGCCACACCATTAATAATTGGCAAGAGCAGAGTCATGCATGAAAACTGAGAAACATTGGCAAAAGAGTACATCTGATGTACAATTCAAGAAAAATATGTCATGTTGATCAGTTCATTCTCAGGGACAGATGATTGTTTGCTTCCTCATTGCACATCTTCTTCAACCACACTACAGCTTATTACCTACAGCATTGGGCAGGCAAGACACATAATTGGCAAGAACAATAACAACAATTTAAGATGCTGAAATATTCATTCACGTTTTTATTACTAGCCGTTTAGACGATTGTAATTCCCTTTTTACTGGATTACAGAGAAAGTCTACAAGAAAACTACAGCTAGCTCAGAATACTGCAAACAGTCTTCACTAAAATGTGAAAAATGGATCACATTACCTCACTGCTTAAGACTGGCTATGCGCATTTTTCGAAAATTTTAAAGAATCTTTTGCCACAGAATGTAGTTCAGTGTACAGTCTTACAGTATATGCTCCTGTCCTGAATGCATACCAGTTCAAAGTCCTCCAGTTCACTCTTGATCATGCGTCTTGTCATGCTCTCTAGGATCGTCTGTAGTTCAGACTGGTATCCTTCCTCCTCCTCCTCCTCCTCATCGCTATCGTCAGCGTTGGGGTTGGCTGATCGGTGCATGTTCTGCAGCCACAGCAGGCAATGTATAGTACAGCTCACCAGATGGGCCTGAAAGGGAGCAAACACTGTTTATAGCACAACATTAACACAATAAAAAATAATCACAAAAAATGCAGACAAGAGTACCAGTGGCTCCTGAAGGTAGACCTGGTCTCCGACAGCTGTGATGCATGGTTCCAGTTTCACCGGGGGCAGGAGGTCTTGCTCAGGCTCGTAGTACCGCCTCAGCTAAGGACACAAAGACGTACAGCTCTCCATATCTTGACAACATGACAGGCCTTTATATCTATCATATGCACTTACACACATACCTGTGAGAGGAGGGTTTGCATGACGGAACTTGCAAGTTGAGAGTTGCGACGGAGAACATCATAGAAACCCTGAAAATAAGCAAAAATTTGTTTTCTCAGTCTCTCCACGACCTGTTAATCACAAAAGAATGATACTGCAAACGTTGAAAGATTTCTTTGCACTGGGAAGTTATGTAAATAAGATGTTCAAGGTGGAGTAGAAGAAGTTGTTCCTGAGCTAAAGTCATGGTTAGTAATTGTAGCAGCACATAGTAAAATTAAAGTCAGTGTCTAACCTCATAGAGCATGAGGCGCACATCAGCCTGCTGGCCGAGGCAGCGACGCAGGCTGCTGAGGATCTCCAGACAGAACGCTTCGTTGGCAGCAGAGTTGTAACGAGAGTGAACGTCCACTTGGATCTATTCAGGGGTTCAGGCAGACAGTTAATACACGACAGATAATCATTGTCTGTCGTGTATTATTTCCACAGCTGGAGACGTTTTCCAGTATGCTTGCTGCACATGTGTCTATGGAAATACTGCATATTGTCTAACTGGAACTGTACCTGGCTAGAGGAGATCGCCTGGCTACACTGGCTTGACGCCAAGCTGCCCAACACTTTGAAGTTCTTCAGCAGCAACAGGAAGCCGGTCACTGCGGACTTCCTGCCATCCAGTTGGCTAATAGAGTCATACAGGGGGGAGACAGATGCATTGACTCATGGTTAAGCTATTGAATGTGTAAACCAAAGCATGATTCATTACCTGTACATCATCTGATTAAGAGCAGAGCAGTACACACCTGGAAAACATGGCCTTGCGTAGAACTAGAATCAAAGCATCTTTCAAGGACATACTGACTTTGAGCAGGGGCTGGAGATGAAACAGAGACAGTCAATTCAACAAATCTCTACAGAAACCTCGACAGTGTATGTGTATGTGTGTCAGTGTGTGTGTTTAGGTACCTGGACAGCTTTAAGTAGACCCTGAACAGTTGCCAAGGGCAGGAAGGACAGATGGTCAAATGTCTCTGTCACTTTAGAGGACGACTCCAGGAGGATCATGGGAGCAGAGACCACGATGTCAGAGAAAAGGTCTGATGAAACAGAGACAAAACAGAGAGAATTTAATCTAGTTTCTAACTTGACTGATTAGACACTGGTGTACATTGGTAAGCAGGAATTAAGAGCTAATGGTTGCATTACCTAAGTAATGACTGACAGGTGAGGCTGTCTTTGTGACCAGTCGATTCAACACCTGTTCCAGTATCTCACCTCTGATAGGCTCGTGCACCTGTCACAGATAAAAACACAAATCCTCCAGTAAGAAAACACAATATAAATCATGTAGTCAATTATCAATCACTTACATTATGATAATCCTATAAATAAAAAAATATATACAAATGTTACCTTAAAGCCCTGCAAGAGCACTTGTCCTCCCAGCTTACATGCCTGCTGAGCAGGGGTCCGGGCTATGCTAGCAGACCCTTCTGTGGTCTTGCCAAACGGTCCAGGTTTGGGTCCAAACGTGTCCATGAGGAAAAAGCCCAGCTGCACCAGCCCCTGGGTAACATGGTCCCAGCCAAACACACTGCACGGGTGGAAGAATAGAATTCATGTAAAGAAGATTAACTACTAAATCGAACTGAAAAAAAACAAACCTTAATGGTCAGTCATCACACTGCCACAGGTTTATTTTTCCCCAAACAACCATCTGTTTTTACTCTTTGCCATTCACTCAGTAGACTTGGTAAAGAAAGGCAAGGGAAGACCAAAATGAAAACTAAACTTAATTGTGGAGAAACCTGGAAAACTTAGATTTCTCATAGTGACCATGAATCTGAAGAAATACTGTAAAAATTTGATTTGGACAAAATTGTTTTACTTTTACTTCAGAATAACCTGGTATTTTGTTCAAACTTGTAGATATGTAAGGATGGGAATCAAGAACATGTTGCAAACCTGTTCCAAATTCTCCAATCCATCAGAATGGTATGGTATATAAATACATTTTAATGATGCTGGCATGTTTTTCTGACAGGTGCGCACTGCAAAACAATGACAACTCGGAGAGGAAGAAATGGTTCAAAGTGTGGCTTCATTTCACGAAGAAAGTATGACAAAAGTGCTAGTTGTAATGTTTGTAAAATGATCATCTCAACTAAGGGTTGAAATGCTAGCAATATGCTGTGGCATCTTTCTATACAGCATGGCCTTAAAATCCCATAATACTACATATTTGACACACTACGTATGTGTGCCACTGCTGCCAAACTGAGCAGTATGTCTGTTACCGAGGGTAAATATTCTGTGTTATAACATTAGCACCATGCACACAAGTTAAGGCATTTTTTTCTATGACTAAATGAAAACTAATGCTGCGTAAATATTCTCTCATTTTATCCGTTTTGAATGATGACAGACAGTTGCTTCAGCGAGCTCTCAAGCCCTTTTTTCTACTCAGTTTCTACACTGTGTTCAGACTCAGAGATAATAACACAGTTGCGTTGCTGTTGAAAACCTGTGTAGGCCTATTTTTTCCACACAGGAAACTGATCAGGAATCGATAAGGAAATCGATTATCAAAAGGACTGATAAGCAGAATCAATAATGACATCGGTATCAATGAAATCGTATCAAGTCCCATCCCAACACACATGTGCATGAGCATAGTAAGTCTTAATTACATTACATACATGCATATATGAATTTGGCCAAGAAAGTCATCATATGAGGACGTATTAAGTTTTCATGTTAAAAGTTTAATTGTTTTGATGCTCTGACCTGTTCTTGACTGTGTCCAGTATCATCTGAGCCACACTGCAGTGTCCAGGCAGGAGGTCCTGCAGGAACTTTGACCCGTGCTGCAGCTGTTCATCCTTGAAGCTCTTGGTGATTGCCCCCTTCAGAAGGTCAAAAACCTGCACAAACCAGGGAAGAGAGAAAAAAATAAGTGAGCAGGAAAGATAAAATAATACTCAAATGAGGTAAAGACTGCAGTATAGGTTCCTCACCTGCTCCTCATAACGCTGGATGCGTGCCACTGAGAGCAACAGGGCAACACTGAAAGGGCACAGGTCCCCATAAGATGTCTGCAGCAATAGAATTCAAGATTTAATGGAATGCTGTCCATTATAAAAGTACAAAAAAAAAAACTTCTGTAATAGACAGATGAGTTATACATAACCTTAAAGCCTTTAAGGAATTCTCTCCCGAGTTCATGGTCAAGTCGTATAGCAAAGACAATGTGGAGGATAGCAGTGCCCTCCACATGCCTTAGCTGGTCCTGTGGAATGGACTGAACCTCAAGATCCAGACTCCTGAGGAGAAAACAGTGAAAACATCATCAGTAAATGGAAAGTAGGCAGTAGGATTTAGGGTGAATTACAGTTTACACCATCTGCAATGTAGGAGCCACTCACTCTCCGTGTTTCTGCTCTTCTTCCTGACGAATGTCTTGTTCCTTAAAATAACTGATGATTCCGTCCAGGACCTGTTTCTTACAACCCTACCAGACACAGTGCAGGGCAAACATTCAGATCATTAAAAGAAAGCAGAAGACTTGATTACTTGTTCCTGAAAATCAACATGCCGTGACACATACACACACCTTTGCAGATAAAAGCAGCAGTTGATAAACCAGCGGCGGGATCTCCTGCAGATCCAGTTTGTTGAACATCCTCAGTACTTTTTCTACCAAAAAACGCAGCTCCTCTGATGACAAGGGCACATCCCTGAAATGATGCAACGTAAGTAGAAAATAATGGCAGATAAAACATTGCAATATCATTCTGAAAGCAACAGAACAAAGAAAAGACAAGGTACCGCTATGATCTCTGATTAGTATCTGTAAATGTGATATGATAGTCAGGGGTGTTACCTGAACATAGTTGTCAGGTGGATAACACACTGTGGGTTCCATCTGCATGAAAAAAAGGAATAAATAAATAAATACATACATTCTATCACTGTTGGAAATTATCAATATTTAAGGGTTTTGGGCTTAAACATTTCATGTCAGTGAGAGAAGTGGACACGCTGTTATTATTATATACTGTATGCTTCTGTAAAATACAATCAAGAAGGCCTTAAAAACGTGTAAAATTGCACATTGTACATTTTGTTTGAAATCTGAGAATCTCTCACCTGCTTGAGCAGAGGCTGTTGATCAGCTGTTTCTTGTATTCCTCACCACTGAGTTCACCTAAAGTTATGATAAAATAATACAGCACTGATGAGAGACAGAGATTCATCGTCTTTTAACATCTGTACCTTGTAGATAACACCACTCATTAAAACGCTGATGTTTCGATATAACATAACGAAGTTATCGAGGCTGGTAATTTACACTTACCTTTGCCATAAGACAAGGCTTCACAGGCTGACAGGGCAGTAAGCACAGTAGGAAATAGCTCCAAGGATTTTCCACTGCCCATTTTTCCCACCTTAATGGCTTCAACAAAAACAGATGCCAGTTGCGCAAGAGAGGGCCCGGACAGTGTATGAGTCTGTGTGTAACATTTAAGATGCAAAATGGTAATTAGACAGACGTGCATGTGCTGTTTTGGACACATGAACAAAGAAAAGGTATCACATGGACAGAAAATGTGAAGATACAGTATGTCTACAGTTTTTAAAATAAATACTAAAACTGATGGGACAGCAATTCAGTAAATGATGCTGTAAAAAGGTCATTTCAATTTGAATAAAGTTATTGAATGAATTTGACACAAGATCAGAAATCTAGCAGCCCCAAAGAATTTCTGCATGTCGCCAACAAATGTTTTAATCATTAGTTTGTAATAATGACATATCGTATTGACCAATGTCTCACATCTTCATATCATAATAGTATTTGGCAGTGCAGAGAGCTCAAAACAACTTTTAACACTGACAGGTTATTTTTTAAAACTGCCCCACGGCATCTTTTGTTATGATTTGGCACCACACAAACAAAATTGACTTGACTTAATGCATTTGTAGTCCAGTACAACTACAATCCTGCCAGTTACATAACAATACTTGACTTTAGACACCTGTCATTACTTGTTGCTGCCCTTTGACATAAAATTATTATCATTAATAAAAGCCACTTGAAGTGGTGCCTTGTACAAATAGATAAACACATCATAATCAGACTTTTTCTTTCACCTCCAGCATCAATAGTCCAATGATATCAGCTGCCACCTCAGTCTGAAGATCCCCAGACTCACACAGAGAGATGCAGTGTTCATAAACAAGAAGTCTGCGGTTTGATCCTTCAGTTGAATTGGGTGGAGAGCCTATGCAAAAGAGCACACACTTTACTTTTACTGCACAGGAGGACTCAATATGTGACATAATGTGTGTAAATGGGAATGGTTTAAAACCAGTGCAGGTCATTTAAAATATGTTTATTGATTCTGACTGGAGAAATGACAGTGTAAGCCTATCAGCTGTATTAATAATATGCAACAACACTAACACTCATAGGAGGTCTTGACATTGTAGACTTACCTTTAAATATGCCTTTAATCATGGTCCCGACCTTCTTACCCTTTAGTGCGCCATTAGTAATCACAGTGATTAGCTAGAAAGCAGGTTATAGAGAGATAAGTATTTCATACGCCATCCATTTCTATAATATATTCGATTTTGAAATAAGGTGGGATACGCAACGAAATAACTTAGCATTACCTTGTCATCTGTAAGGGAGGACAGGTACTTCTGAAGGTCAGCGGTGCTGTCTTTATCTGACAGTGTGATGATTTGATCCATTTCAGTCCTCATGATGAACCTGCAGACGCAAGTAGCTGGTAAACAGAGATACTGTAGCGAAAAATCCCCGTTTTTTATCAACCTCAGCACGCTTGTTGATACTGTAACTAAATGTTCTATTTAATCGACATCGGAAATTCACTTAAATCAAGTGAACAACTTCGTGGAAAAGGTGAAGCCACCCTTTTAGTATCTTTGGTGACGCTTTCATAACATAATATGCAACGAATTTCCCGCCAGCGCACACTTCCTGTTTTGCTTCGTGGTTGCCACGTCTGACGTATCCTCCATTACATTATTTATTATTCTTGTCTAAATAATATTCCATTACGCAATGAAATACCTGTAATAAGAAAACACATGTTTCAGTAAAATGTGTAATTATTTAGTAGCATAACGCTATCTTCGCACGATTGCCAGTTAAGAGATATAATTTAGTAGGAAAACTTGATGTCCACAGACCTCATAGTTGTTGACTGGAAAACCGGAAGTGCGCTTGTAGCTGTAACGCGTGTGCATGTCCACGGGATGGCGCCAAAGCGCCATCTTAATGTTTTTAATGGCACTGCTGTTTTTCCAACCTTTGTTCAACAACTTCAAATAACAAATGGTATCATTTTACATACATCTAAAAATAAATCCAAACAGCATAAATCAAAAGACTAAAACTAAATAAGCAAACAAAACAAACCCAAACCAATATATACTGTATGTGCACAGTGGTACTACATTGCACATGTGGATAAAAACAGGTATATCTAAAAAATAAATAATAAAAAGGTATATTTAAAATATATTTATTCATTTAATTAATGGAAAGTTATTTCAAATATAAGTTTCCGTTGTGTGTATGCTTAATTTAAAAAAAGGTAAAATGTATTTTAAATATAAATTTCTATTGTATTAGTTCAATACAGATCCATTATATTGTAGCCTACAGATTTATATCTTGTATTTATTTATTTATTTTTTTTAAAGTCGTACATTTAAAACATATTTATGTATTTAATTAGTGGAGAATTGCTTTAAATATAAGTTTCAAATATATTGTACAGATTTCTATCTTGTGCTTCTTGTAGTCGTCCAGCAGATGGTGACTCTTAAATGAACTTGTTCGTGCTTTCGTTTCGTTTCATTTTTGGACTTAAATGTGTTTAATTATTCAAAAAGACTGGTAGAATGTAATGTTACGCACGTATTGGTAACTACCGCACGTTAGTAAGTTAACATATCGTGCATATTTTATTTTTCCTACGTTATAATATATATAATCATATGTATACATGTAATAAATAAATCGGTGAAACAGCCCTTTAAATAGTCACGTGACCTATATATAGGTTATCCCGGGCCAGTGGCGCAATGGATAACGCGTCTGACTACGGATCAGAAGATTCTAGGTTCGACTCCTGGCTGGCTCGAAATTTTTTTTTTTTAAGTAAGACTTTCCAACCAATTTCTGTAGTCTTTCTGTACCTAAATTTAACTCAGTATAATCTTTTTAAAGATGCGTTTTCAGGTATTTTATCTGTCCACCAATTTCTGGAGTTTTTCTGTGTCTAACTTAAACTCAGTATAATCTTTTTAAACATACCGCTTCGTTTTCAGGTCTTTCACCTCAATTCGAACCAGCTCGTCCCTCTTCCTTGTCCCGGTGATCAAAGCCCTGCATGACAAACTAGCCAAAGCGTAAGCCCTATATTTGTGAACATTTATTTATCATCTTTTATTTTACAGCGTTATTTTAACTATGTAATTTTATGACGATTCTATACTTATATAAGGCTGCTGTACTTACCGTTCATAGTATGTAAACTACGATGAGTGACTAATGATAGTTCTGCGTATGCACTGTCTTTTTGTATTTCGTAACAGCAAATACTGTATGTTTGTATTCAAGACGAATTTCCCATGGTACAACAAATCTATCTTATTATCTGAAGAGACAGGGAAAGTGGGAGAGCGCCGCGATGACGTGCAGCAGAGGCCCCGGGCTGGAGTCGAACCCGCTTCGGGGAGGTGATCTACAGGGCGCCCCATAAATGCCTAATTAATATGAAGTTATTCTTTTAAGATAAATGCTACCCGGTAACTTCAACACACCTTGATAACGGAGGAGCCAGTAAACACAACTTACACTGTTGTTTCAGAATGGGTTAATTGTAGGGGGAAAAAAAGAATTAGCCTATCTATGAAAACAAACTATTAAAATTGACCGAAAATTATGCTATATTCTCGAATGAAAACCAAAACAATCGAAATTCCCCACCAGTATAAACTTGAGATAATAAGTCGCCTAAGTCTAAAAATTGTACATCAATTCTGACTTCTAGTTTCATGCAGAACTTAAACCCCAGTCTCCCAAGCCTGGACTGGAACCCCAGTCTCCCAGGAGAGAGTCCTGTATTTAGCCCACTCATAACGTCCCATTTATAACAGAAACTCTGTGGTTCGGTAAAGCAAAAGTAAGGCTCTGGGTGTAAATAGCAGAAGAGCTGCTGTGTCAATATTTTCTCCCGGTGCAAATACTGAAATAATTATCAAACATTCTGACAGTAGTTTGATGAAATGAGCTTTATCATTAAGTACCCTACAGTTTGATACACATACGTACGTTTACTTTTTTACACTTTGAATGTAAGACTTTCACTTAGTAGTAGTAGTAGTAGTAGTAGTAGTAGAGCATTTCACGGTGTTATATTGCTATTTTTTATTTAAGTAAATTATTTGAGTTGTACTTCTTCCACCATTGATTGCTTGTTCTCCTCCAGCTGAGGGCTACACTTGACCTCACTGGAAACATTCTGCAGCAACATTTGCATGACATGTTTGACCTCTGAACCCTTCAGCAACTTAATACTCAGTAATATATTACTCTAATATTATTACTTTATGCAGTAATATGTAGTGTAAGGCATTGCACATTCCATAACGGTAATAATATTACAGCTACTAATCCAAGTAACTCTTTGTAAGTAACCTTTTGACCTCTGTAGGCTCTTAAAATAACATACACATGTGGCAGGTTAGGGCAGGCCACGTCAATGGCCAAAAAACTAAACAAAGAATGGAAGAAGAGGGAGAGGGTGACAGGCATACCTTTAACAGGCAGGGGTGTTGTCATTACTTTGAGTTTGTTTGGTTACTTTGTTTCCATCACAGCCGACAATCTGGACAGCTAACAACAAAAGTTTCCTGGGTGTTGACAGTTCACTGGATCAGCAGTTCAACTTTGGAGCGCAACAAGGCCGCCAACAAGGTACAAAAGTGATAATTACTTTTTAAAGGAGTGATAAGTAAAAATCGACTTATAACACTTTATGAGCAATTTGCCCAACACTGCGTCTCAGACGCAAATAATGTTGCCTAGTTTTTAGTGTTGTCTGACAACATTAATTATTACCAGTTACTTTTCAGCTGCTATTGTCCCCTTCATATCGAGGGAAAATCATGTATTTTGAAATAAGGTGATTTTGAACGTTCAAGATAATATTTCAAATCTGACAACAGTTTTTCTGAACGCATGAAAAGATGACTTTTTAAAGATTTGCGGTTTTCACGGGAAAACGCTCCAAACATACAATGATCTGACAGAATAAGATGCCCTGCTGGATTAACCCCCCAAGGCAGTATATAAAGTATTTGAAATGAGCACAACCTTTAACTAAAGAAGTAAAATGCAACATACACATTAATGCAGAAGTAGGCTAATATTAATCTAAAAACATCAAATATACAACTGTAGTAGTACAAGACTAACAACGATCAATTTACTGCACAATGACTACTTATACTTTTGATACTTCGAGCACATTTTGTTGATACTAACAGATCCTCTTCATAAACCTACCCAACTATAACACACTATGGCACTGTACATTCATGCCTGTGATAAGAAGGAAAGCAGAGGTGTGGTGAAGTTGTGACGCTCAGTACGTGAACCGCTGTGACGTCGTAAGAAACGTTTCTGCCCATGCTCACTAGGACAGGAGGAGATGAACCAGTCCAGACTGCTGCAGCTGATAGATGTGTTGTAGTGATGTAATGTTGCCTGTTTGGTGACTACGGATGGCTGTTTGTGCCAGGCTCTGCGGAGTGGGTCAGTCGCGGAGGTGCAGGAGGAGGCAGCGGCAAAACCAGCAAGATCAGGGGAGCGATTCCGACATGGACGAGGAGGAGGAGGAGCGGATCGTGGGCCAGAGACAAGGCGACGTCGGCGGCGGAGCAGCAGCAGCAGCAGCAGGAGGAGGAGGCCCGGAGAGCGTCGCCACTGCAGGGCCGAGTGACGCTGGTGAATATGGCTGCAGCGGTCATGTCAACAGAATAGGCACAAGCACCGGACCTCCACATCCGCAGTCATTATCGGATTTACCGCCGGAGCTTTTAGTGGAAATATTCTCCCTGCTGCCAGGGACAGCTCTACCAAATGTTGCTCTTGTCTGCAAGAAATTCAAACAAATCCTCAACACTGAAATCATCTGGAGGAGGCGGTGCATGGAAGGTAAATACAGGCCCAGAGATTATTAGAGTGCTGAATGAAGCGTTGAGCCACATATTAACATCAGACTATAGGAGCCTCATTCTGATAGAGACAGGTTGTTTGTGCACAGAAGTGGTTTCCTCAGAGATGCTTTTCCTGTAAATGCATTTCTATCGATCTTTACGGGAACCGTGGCGGAAAGTACCGTTAACCCCTGCGTCCTTTGTCACTGCTGGAAAGCAACAGACTGAGGCCTCTCACGGTTATTAGGCCCATGTCAGCCATTCTGTGCAGCAGCTGATAAGGCTGTTGATGCAGGGCCGGACCTAGCCCTCTGGGGGTCTGGTGCAATACATGCAACACATGTTGTTAGTCAGGGGACTGCACTATGGCAACAAATATGTCTCATAACGTGCATAATTACATACAGATAGTATGCAAAATAAATAAAGACAGTGCCTGATACTCTTCAATATCATTGCTAGTGATTTGAGACTCCAAGTCAAGTGATACTGCTGAAACAATTAGTACATTTATCAATTTGTAGAAACAAATTAAGTTTTTTATCAATCATCAATGACTTAAAAAAATAAATAAATAAGAGTGGGCAATGAAAGGTAAAATCCTCTGTTAATGACATATGTCATTTTTGGGTGATTCTTCAACTACTGGCAAATTTGGCCAGGAAGGCCAGGAAAGTTTTAGAAAATCTAACACATTATTTAGAGAAATGTATTTATATATTTTATTTCTCTATCCTGTGTAGAACCACTTCTTCTTGATAGTGGTTGTGCTGAAATTATTTAAATAATATGCTATTTTTGCCCCTTTTTTTGTCACATTCAGAGGAAATCGTCATTTCCATCACACCACAAAAATTGTGTTTTTAAACAAAATGATGAACATACCTTCTGTTTTCAAAATATTTAATGAATTTCACACAGAGATGTGACCAAAAGTATGAAAAGAATATATTTTCAGGGTTTTAGAGGAAGTATTTTTCCATTGTTAAGATGAAAAACAGCTTTTAACTGTTTATCTATTAGTCTTTCAATCACTTTCTCATGTGGCACAACAAGGGAACTATTTGAAACTAATATTATGATCTATGAGTTGAAATTCAAAATTAAATCAAATTGTAAGTGCCATGAAATTACTTTTTGCAAAGTTTTTAAGTTCAGATTGAAACTCCTGTCTTCTTAGGTTTTAAATTGAAGTTAGTTAAAATGGGTTCTAAAATGAATTTTAAATTTGCTTTTTAAAACAGAAAGTGAAACTATATTAAATCAAACTTTTCAATGGAGCAACCTTATTCTACAGTACAGAATCATACAAATA
>JAJHUR010078252.1:0-26440 GCA_027495735.1 Lutjanus campechanus | reverse complement strand
TTAAATAGCAGTACAGGACTGAGTAAAAATGTGTATTTTTGTTTTGAGGGTGAACTGTCCCTTTAACTAACCAGTACTTATCATGTGTGGCACAGACACTCATAAATGTAAAACCTACTGAATCATCTAACCCAGTTTCCCCGTTTCTCTTCCCTCTTCTGCCCACAGCCGTCACCCTGTGAATGGTGCCGCTGCGAACCAAATAATGAGGTACACTGTGTGGTGTCCGACTGTGCCGTCCCAGAGTGTGTCAACCCTGTGTACGAGCCGGAGCAGTGCTGCCCCGTCTGTAAAAACGGTAAACACTCATCTCCTCTGGAATTCAACGCACATTCCTTAGAAGTCATTAAATTTTCATTAAACGAGTGACGGCGAGTTTATCTGTGGTATCGCCATTTGATGGCCGCGCCTTTAGAGGATTAGGATGTAATTGATGTTTTATGAATTAAAATTATTACCTTGGGCCCGTTGGACACTAATGAGCAGTACTAGTTTTAATTATAAATGACACACTAAGCAGAGTAAACATTAGCCCATTGATTAAAGGCATGGTAGGAGGGACTAATGGGTCCTCGGAGAGCCTTTTATCTCCCAGTGCCCTGACGCCCTTGTCACACAGAGCCAATCCCTAAATTAGAATTATAGGATTCCAATGGTTCATTGGCTATTTACAAGGCGAGGTGGGAGATTTCCCTTTGCCAGCAACAATCCTTAGGGACAGATGGAGGTTTATGACAAAAGTACAGTAACCGCAATGTTACTGGAATGACTGGAATGATCAACAGCAAAGCGTGCCTGTGGGTACCATCAGATGCACTTACATCAGGATTCTCTATACTGTATATCTATACTATAGATATAAGGGTTCCAAAAGGGGTTTTCCTGAAGGGCTGAGGTTCTAGAACCATTTGCTTCTGAAGATAGGGTTTGTCGAGGGATCTTTGCAAGACTAAGGGTTCCATTAAGAACTCTTTTCGTCCAAAGAACTCTAGACGAAAGAGTTTTCCAATGATTTTGGATTCTGGACAAATTCTTTTGTTAGAGTTCATCAAGGGTCTGTGGTTCTCAGTAGAACCCCCTGGGTGGGTTCTAGATAAAGCCCTTGGAATACTAGAGGTTCTCAGTAGACTAGGGTTCTTTGTAGAACCTCTCATAGGGGTTTCAGGATGAAACTTTTCACAGATGGTTCTAAGTATAACCCTATATGTTGAGTTCTAGGTAGAGCTCTCTGAAAAAGGATCCAAATCAAACCTTTATAAGGTTCTACAAGGAACCAAAAAGGGTTCTCCAATGGGAAAGAGCTGAAGAACCCTTTATGCCTCTAGTTAGCACCTTTATTTCTACGAGTGAAATCAAAGATTTTTATTTTTTTTTCCTGTTACACGGCTGAAATGTAAGCCTCAGATAATTTGAGAGATGAAAGAGCAAAGAAAGTTTTCCAGAACTCAAATGAAAACTTGATTAAAAATAAGATGTACCCTCATGATTATATGCCTTGTTATTGCATCGCAGACTTCTCATTATGTTGCGTATCACACTAAAAAATAGAGAAATTGCTCATGAGTGTGTCTGTTGGAAGAGGGCAAAGCAAACATCCTGAAATATTTTCTCCTTTTCTTTCAAGCAGCAGTTGACCTATAAATGTGAAGAAAAGAATTTAGTTCAAGGCGGATGCTAAATGGCTATTTCACCACATTTTCTTTCACGCTCTCTCTCATTTCCTCCTTATCCCCCTTTGCTTTCTTCCTTTTATTTCAACACACAAACACCCACACTAACAAGGCTGCAGAAGCTGCTAGAAGAGAGCTAATCCAGGCTGACAGGACACAGTGACACCCTTGGCATTTCAGGGTAGGCCTGCCGTTTCTAGGCTCCCCAAGGGTGCCTGGTCAGGCTCTGGCAGACAGATAAATCTCTATGGGAGTGGATGGCTGAGGGCTGTGGGGAGAGGACAATGAAGAATGCTGTTTAGCTCTCATTTTTGGCCAAGGGACAGGCGACTGTGAAAAGAAGACATCCACTTATGTGCTCCAGTTAGACATGCAATTACTGGAAGACGGTCATTTGTCCCTTATTTTACCTGCTGCAAGCGTTTCAAATAATTATGCGAGATGAGCGCAATCCTTTTAAAATGTTAATGTGTTTTGTGCACCAGCCTTTCTCACCAGTCATGAATAGCAACAGTTCATAGTCTGGTGCGTTGGTTGGGGTGACTTGATGACTGTTTAACCCATTGACACAAATAAAGATGGACGCTGCTGCTCCACTTCCTCCCACTGTAAGAAACTGAAGCCAAAATATTGCGGATACGAGCGCTGCCTTCTTGCACCGGTGATATCATCGGTCTGTGCAGTAGTGATCAGGGTTGGGGCCATGCAAAAAATGAACACTTGAACATACAAACTGCCTAAAATGACAGACCATTTGTGGGAAAAAATTATTTAACACGTACATTTATGTTTTATTTTGGCCCACGTCCCGTATTTTGACATGGAGGGGGCTGGGTTGATGACCTATACTGCAGTCAGCCACCAGGGGGCGATTGAAATGTTTTGGTTTCACTTCTGGGGAGCCCTTATGTTGTCCATTTAGGTCAGTGGTTAAACCCCAGACCACTCAGAATTGCTTAAATCATGCTGCAATGGTTTATATTCTGACAGGTGTTTATTTTTAGTGAAATGTTTTTCCTCCATTAACAAAACATGGAGACATGTTAAGTAAATGCTAAAATTAGCATGCTAACATGCTTGCAATGACAGTGTAGTATGCTAATGTTAAGCAAGTACGATGTGCACCACATTATTTTTTTTTCTCCAAGACTGCTCCGCCCAGTCCCACCCTACTGTGCTGTGATTGGCTACAACTACTGTGCTGTGATTGACTGTGAGTGTGAGTGTAGACTGGCGGTCGGGAAGAATTTAGCAATGAGGTTGTCGAGGATGAATGGATCAATCACAGCACTGTCACCCAGGAGACAGGGCTTTGTGTCCTGTGTGGAGCTAAATGTCACTGTTTTTTTCACTTTTAAAAAAAAAGACACAGTCAACTTATTATTTTCAGCCATTTGAAGTCGCAATTCGATTAGATTTAGGCAAGAAAAGGCTTGTGCAAGAAAACTAGTTGGGTAGGCTTAAGGAACAAAATTACTTGGGTAGGTTCTGGGAAAAGATCATGGTTTATGGTTAAAATCGACCCATTCACAGCATTAGAAAGGCTCGCAGGCAGTCATGTGGACAGACAAGAACTAGCTATCACTGCACAGAAGTAGTAGCCAATCACAGCACTGTAGGGCGGTACTAGGCAGAACAGTCTTGGGGGGGGGGAAAAAGGCGTGTGTAATATTTGCTAATCAGCACTAAAAAATCAGTGGTGGAATGTAGCTGAGTACATTTACTCCTCTATAAATTTTGATTCTACTCATACTTCTCCTCCACAGCATTTCAGAGGGAAATATTGTAGCCTACTTTTTACCCCACTACATTTTTTGATAGCTTTAGTTACTAGTTAGCCTACTTTTAAGATTTAGACGATTAAAGGAGAAATATGTAGGCCTAATATGAGATGACTGTGATATGTCACCAGATATTAAGGAAACATGCTAAATTGAAATACTTGCTTCGCTAACAACAATGCTTCAGAAAGTATATTCTCCTTTCAGATTTCCATTCGGGTGCAGAACGGCTGTTTTTGTTTTGTTCTGTGTGATTCTACACGCTGCCACAGTTATTCACTTTACATGGATCTAAAAATTAATCCTGAATTGAATGTACTACACTGCATTTCTATCGCTTATCCCACATCCCACATATTGAGTCGATGTCTCACATTTTGATTGGCTCTTCTTTTCAAAAGTCAAGCCACTGCAGGACGGGCACTTTTCTAAAAATCTGCCTTTTTTTTCCAGCAGCTGTGAAAACGGCAGGGAAGGCTGTCATCTCGAGGCTCTGTATGAGGTCAATCAAACCACGCACACACTGATCAGGTGCAGGTTAACCTGCTATGTTACCCCACGCCCAACGGGGAAAATTGCAATCCGAAATATAATGAAAACTACCACAAAGAAAAGGAAATGCAGCTACAACAAAGACAACTACTTAACTATTGTCTATTGTTTGCCACTGAATCAACCAAAGGACAAAGGAGACGTTTCAAAGAAGAGGCAGGATAGACGTGTTTATGTTTAATATCAAAATTTCAGACTACCTCTCAGCATTGGTAACCTTGGACACCCTAACCTGTTTTCACCTAAATCAATTAGCTCCACCTTTATTACCTGCAATATTTAAAGTGATGTACACACTGATGCATCAGTCTAATTATAACCCCATACTATAAGTGGGCCACTTTGCATAATGAATATGTTTACTTGAGGTGGGCTACTTGAAAGGCATACAATGCCGGATTTAACTAAAAAACAATGTATAGACTCAACCCAAACTGTGAGACTGAACAGAGACTGAGACTTTTACTTGTAACAGAGTATTTTATACTGTGGTATTGCTACTTTTACTTTCAGTGAAGATCAGTGTTCTTCTTAGACCACTACACAAAGTACAGCATAGGCTGATGGGCCATAAACTAAAATATTGGACCAGTTAAAAGGTGACAAAGTTCCTTTAATTACCAACATTTAACCATTTATTTATAAAACAGATGAAAGTGATGTTTCTAGCACATCATCCACACAAAATGTCTTTCAGATATAACACTCATTTTACAAAATTTTATGCGATTGTCTATTCCCAGAGGCGAAGACACACAGTCTATATGGATTGATTACTGTATGTCTGCAGGGCTACTCACATTAGACAGTTAGACACAGCGTTGTGATTTAAAGGGCATCTGCAGACAAACTCCTCTCGTAGGCTGTTCAACTGTAGTATCTTCTCACTGCGTTTTCACTGTTCCAGCAAAAGTGAAAGGTCCGGCTGAACCCACTCATTCTGAGTGAGCTGAAGAAAAGCTTTTGGCTGGTCTAAATTTTTAAAACCAGGATCAGAATTGTCCAGGGCTGGTCTAATCGCTAAGGACTGAAATGTTATCAGGGTTTTTCACATGGCTAATTAGCTCCCATTTATCACTGATTTGGTGATTTGGAAGTTAAAAACCTCTTGATACTCTGGTTACAGTGGGACTAAATGCGGTTTATTTGTGAACATCTTTTAAGAGGATTAATGGTTGTTTCAATTTTAGGGAGGTCCTAAACCCCAATTCCATGAAAGTTGGGATGTTGTGTAAAACATAAATAAAAACACAATGCAATGATTTGCAAAACCGTTTCGACCTATATACAATTGAATGCAATAAAAAGACAAGATATTTAACGTTATTTACTTTGTCATTTGTAAATGCACGCTCATTCTGAATTTGTCACCTACAGCACTTTAAAAAAAAAAAAAGTTGGGACAGGTGCATGTTTACCACTGTAATACACCAGCTTTTCTTTTAACAACGCTCAGTATTTATTTGGGAACTGGGGTTAGTATCAGCGCTGGTAACAACCTGAGCTCAGCCCCGGAGAAGTCAGCAGTGTTTTTGGATGCTGTTGAATATGGCTTTCTTTAATAAGTTTGAACATTAAATATCTTTTCTTTGTACTGTATTCAATTGAATATAGGTCAAAAAATATTTGCAAATCCTGTTTTTATTTACGATTTACACAGCATCACAGCTATTTTGGAACTGGAGTTTGTACATTTCTGCATCTAAAAGTCTTTTTAACCAAATGTATCCTTCAAAAATGTGGATGTCTTTTGAACTCATAAATCACCAAATTAATACTTATGGCTGCCAACCTTTTGTCACAGCTTTCCATTATTAGGATGTCGCTTTTTTAGCTCATCTGCTTCTTGGTGTTTCACCCTGAAAACAGCAACAGAGAGCGGGCGGCAGCACAATGGAACAGTCAGCCGGTGGGAACGCTTATCTCTGAGCTCCACATTCACTGAGTCCGACTGATTCAGCTCTAATCTTTATCATGAATTATATACTGTAAATTCATCAGGGGAAACATGTAATTATATAATTATCGTGAAGAAAATGATAATGAGAGGTAGTCTGAAAATGGCCAGTGTTTCGTCAGCGTGATAGGATTAAACCATTTATAGATCTGCCATGTCTTATCTGTCTGAAAGCTGTCATTGTGGTTTTTTAACAGACATATCATAGTGTAGCAGTGACACAGAGCTGGCTGCAGTTAGGAAACATACAGATTGACATATTCTATGGAGGGTTCGTGAATTAGAGGTTTTTGGCAGGTGAGTTGTTGTGGGAGCATTTCTTACCTCTAGGCAAGAACCATAATCGAATTTGAGCCAAATAGACTGTAATGAGTCCTAATATGCATTCACTCCTTAAGCTGTAGTCAGGGAGAGTATGATGTGCTGAGACAGTTTTGACACAGGACAAACATTTTCTGACTTCACTAAACTTTATTGGCCATGAATTGATCACGGGTGACAGTGTGTCCTTCGAACGGTGACAGGTAGCTGAAACTGTGTCCTTGTGGCTCCAAATCTATCTGGCTATAAACAATCACACTTGGCAGCAGCGCCAGTCACTCTCTTCCCTCATCAACCTCCACTGAGTTTGTCCTGTAACCTGTGCCAGCTGTCCAGAGGCAGATCAATGAGAGTTAAGACTTGGCAAACGCTCCCAATGTCTCCTCTAAGCTCAGATCAAAGGGGTTTTATCAGGTCCAAATAGAGCATGGGACTCATCTATGCTGAGGCGAAGGATGGGGATACTAGGTAGCCAACAGCTCCCTTTGTCAGTGTCACATGGATATTTATGGCCTCCTGCGCCTTATTTTCACTCATAAACACTGCGGGAAATCGAACCAAATCCCTTATACATCTGAAGCAAACCCTGTTTGCCTATCTTTAGGCTATTAAACACTTGGTTTAAGGGACAATTGGTTTGGCGCAAGTTGCTGAGTTTTGGAGATATCGACTGAAGAGATTTCTACCTTCTCGCAATATAATTAAAGTAGATGGCAGTCGGCCTGTGGCGTTCAACACGCCAAAAATATCCAGTTGAAAATCTCAACAGCAAAGTCTCTTTCCAGAAATAATGACCCAGTTACTCAAGATGATCCACAAACCTTGTTGTGAGCAGTTTCATGTAGGAACTTTTATCTTTATACTGAACTATACTTTTTTATGGGAAAGGCTGCACATGTAGACGCAGCAGCTGGTAGCTCCTTCAAACTTTGCTACTTTTCTCCTTTAATCTGTTACTTTTTTTGACATTATTGCTGAAACATGAATCGCCTATGACAGAAATACACTCACAGGCACTGGAAAGTGAAGATGTGGGGTTTGGATTAAAGAGCAGCGGACCCTGAGACGATCAACAAGTGCAGTCGGCTTCTTTCGAACATGCAGTCAAATCAGCTGGACAAAACGGTGTGGACACCCTCGGAGGAGCGGAGGTAAGACGGACTAAATGGGACTCAGGCTGGCCAAACAACAGGAAATCAGAGACTGTTGCACCTGAGGGGCGGATCGCACTCCGAGCTGACAGGACGAGAGGAGGAGGACTCTGTGTTTTTATATCGATGATGTGGAACTGACTCACCATGCAGAAGTGTGCATCTACTGGATGGATGAGAGGTTACAACTATGCTGAGGAGGACGCCACTAATGTTTACACCCCGCACTGTCATGAGCACAAGCCCTTTGTCCAGTGGATGCACGCTTCCCACTGTGCAGTGATGTTTGTCTTTTGGTAGAAAGAAAGTAGCTCCTATATGAAACTGCTCACCACGAGGTCTGTATTATCTTGCATAACTGGATCATGAAGAGAAATTGCTGTTGAGTTTTTTAAATGTATTTTTTTGGTGCTTTTAGCATCACGATCTGAGTGCCATCTAGTTCCATTATATTCAAGAGAAGGCAGACATCTCTGCAGCCACTGTCTCTGCAACTCACAGCAAAACAATCTAGATGGATAAATAGCACGACAGGCCTGGGGGAAAATATGTATTTTGGATTTAAGGGTGATTTGTCCATTTAGGGCTCGGTAAAAGTCTTGGTCTTTGCTGAATATTGAAAAAGTCAGCAGGACTTGTCTCGTGCTTTTTCAGAATTAAAGAGCATGATCTTTACCTTGCCTTATATTTAAGTGCTTTAAGTTGCTTGAACATTACCATAAAAACATTAACAGGCTTTTTTCACAGCAGATATTTTGACTTGTCACAGTAGAAAAAAAAGCACAGGTGACACTAATAACATTAACAATGGCTTTGTTCTATTTGTGTCCCAGTAAGCCATGACAGTGTGATGCTGAGCCGGCATGAAACAAAACCAGGTCCCTAAAACTGAAGCAGCTAAATGGAATAACACAATCATTAATTCTGTTATTATTAACCACAGTACTATATTATTGACTCCTGTGCTTTGTCAAACTATCTTATGTGAAAAAAAAGGTCTATCGAGCTTGTGTTTCACATAAAAGTCTTGTTTTTGTAGACAGAGTTAAGAGAACTGCAGAGATGTTTTTCATGCAAATTTGTAATGTCGACTTGGGTCAACAGCAAAAAAACCAAACAAAAAAAAAAAAAACAGAGAATGAGAGGCAGAGCTGTTAATAATGACACCCAACAAAAATATAAACACGGCTCTTTGGTTTTGCTTCCATTTTTCATGAGCTGAAGTAAAAGATCTAAGGCTTCTCCTGTGCACACAAAAGGTTTATTTTTCTCAAATTTTGTTCACAAATTTGTTGAATTCGTGTCAGTGAGCACTTCTCCTTGGCTAAGACAATCCATCCACCTGACAGGTGTGGCACATAGAGATGTGTGGACTGGTCATAATAAAAGGCCACCATTTATCAGGCACTGAACTGTGACTGTTTCAGATAGGGCTGCAGATACCAATCTTTTTCCCCCAGGAGGGAAAGTCATGACCAGCCCTACTCTGACTCTGATGGACTTGTACTCATTAAATTTATTTGTTGGATTGGTTACATTTAGGCATGAGGAGTGACTAGCCAGGGTTAGTGTAAGAATATCAGGCTAAGCCAATCAGAGACAGAGAAGGGCGGGTCATGACTTTGCCCTCCTGGGAAAAAACACGTATGCATTAATAACACGTATTAGTAATAACGGGTACAATGATAGATACAAATTCAGCATCTCTTCCACACCTGTCAGGTGGATCGATTATCTTGGCAAAAGAGAAGTGCTCAATAACACAGACTTTAAGAAATTTGTGGACAAACTTTGAGAGAAATAAACCTTTTTGTGCACATAAAAGAAGTCTTAGATCTTTTACTTCAGCTCATGGAAAATGGGAGCAAAAACAAAATGTTTATATGTTTATATTTTTGTGTTGAGTTTATAGCCACCTAACAGGGCATTTTAGAAGCTCCGATAGGTTCTTTTCACAACAGATACTTTGACTTGTCATAGGAAAAGCACAGTTGTTACTAATTAAACAAACAATGGCTCTGTTCTATTAAGGCGTCAGGATAAGCCCTGTCATGGTGAACAGAACAGAGCCATGACGGCGTGCACAATACTATGACCCTGAAACTGAAGCAGTTGAATGGAATTCGGCCATATTCATTTTTATTATTTATGCATATGCCTTTCCTACAGTGACATGTCAAAATGTGCTGTGTGGAAAAAAATATGGGGTCAAAAAAGGGTAATTAAGATTCTGAGCTTGTGAAATGATGTTCACAAATAATTTCACACTCTGTAGTTGTATATCACCTTTTGTGTGCACATGGAAAAAAGAATCATGCACTTATCCAAGTATATGAATGTGTAATTAAGTTTTCCAGCAGTAGAAATATTTTGTGCATGTGTGGAAATGTTTTGTGGACAAAGATATAATGAGCACGTGTATTTGTAGTTGGTGAAATGTTTTGCCTGGATGTAAAATTTGTGCACTAAATCTTACACACTGGTGCTTTAAGAAAATACCCATAAAATGAATAAACATAAAAACAACACGTTTTTTATGTCATCACTGGGAGGCACCTTTTAAAGATCAGCCCTACGCTACGGAGTATTGATGTTACTTGTTGAAACAGCACAACAACAAACATTAGCCAACAGACTGTAGCTCACTAAGACAGTAGCAGTGTCCACATAAACAACTTATAATGCAAATTAAATTAAACTGGAGGATGCCTGTACACATGCAAATTATACCTCTGTGCACAAAACACACATGCACAAAATATTTCTACAGCTGCAAAACTTAATTACAAATTCACATGCTTGGATATGGGCATGATTTTAATCATATACAGCTGCAGGCTATGAAATTATTCTTTTACAAATTCAAAATGTTAATGGCCCCTTTTTTGACGCCATAGAAAAAGACCTACCATACACTGTGCCCAAGTTGAGCAACTGTGCAGATGTGCATGATTTGCTGACCCGTGTCCCAAAATCCTCCCATGTAATGAGGCTCCTCAGGTCAACTACTGTTTCACATTTACATAGCTAGCATTATGTTAGCCTGCAGTAAATCAAATTCACTGGGAGAGCAAGGTGTCTATGAATATTAGCCGTGAAAGCTACTGTGTCTTCAAGAGTTATGAGACATATGAGGTTTTTACGACTACTCGTAGAGGAGTCTTGAATCGAGCAGGTTTTACAGTGCCGAACACTGAGAGCAATCCAAAGTCACCGTCACACCAATTGAGCTGCTGATTGCTTCATTTAAATGATTAAAACTGGTGTGAATTCCTGGCACCTTCTCGCTCCTCTGTCACAAGAAGCAGAGGAAGAGATACACCGCCTCGAATCACCCCAAGGCGGCAGAAACAAATTAGATAAAATAATTTCATGTTGTGTTTACCAATAATAAACATACTGCATTCCCACAAAAAGGTATTGTGGCATCCTTGAGCACAGATCCTAAAATGTACCCGGGCTAATCTGTCTCTCTATCTGCCGCGATGATCAAATACATAGGTATGAAGTGTTCCACTGGTACACAGTCAAACAGAATGAAAGGAGTCTTATCAACAAAAAGGGATCCACACAAGTAAATCCTACAGTGTTTTAAGGATAAATCAGACGTCAAAATTAATCTTTGTTGTTTTGGAAGTCAGTACAGAGCCTGTGTGTGTGTGTGTGTGTGTGTGTGTGTGTGTGTGTGTGTGTGTGTGTGTGTGTGGACAGAAACCATGTAAGGAATTGCTAAGGAGTTCTGTGGCCTTTTCATACAGACTGAAGTGATTAACACCATCCTCCCTACTGCCTCTCAAAGCAGCTTTCTCCCTCTCTTCCTCTGTCTCTCTCTGTACTCCAGCCTCTCTGTACTGCCAAGCCAGCGCCTGGCAGGCTTCTCTGCTCGCGGCGCATTAGGATGCAAAGCGCTCCATGTCGAGGGAGAAGGGGAGACTAACAAAAGCGCTTTAGTGTTGCAAAAACAAGCCCATCGGTGCATGCCCGTGAAAAGATCTGTACGTCTGCTCTGACTCCCCTAACTCCCCGCAGCTCTCTGCATCACTCCACCATCCCTCCGAAAAGAAGCTCTCAGGAGAGCCACATCCATTTCTTGTCGTTCTCACTCCTTCTTTCCTGTCTTTCTCCCCTCCCTTCCCCATGCGGCAGGTCCAAATTGCTTTGCTGGAACAACGATCATCCCAGCCGGAATTGAAGTAAAGGTGGACGACTGCACCATCTGCCGCTGCCACAACGGAGACTGGTGGAAGCAGGCGCAGTGCTTGCGGCGGGAGTGCCTCAACGGCCAGTCGTTGTCATAGAGAGACTCCGCCGGGGATGGTGGAAAAGCTCAGGCAAGGCCCTGCCTACTGCACCATTTTGTATGATTGACAGGGCAGGAGCACAATTCCTAAGCAACCTGAGACAGCGTAGTATCGACGAGATGCTCTCACAAGCTTCACACAAATACAGATTTAGCCACTCGGAAGACGACGGAACTTGTCTCATGGCTGTCTCCACCCTCCCAGTTTTAATCGTCCTATATATTTTCAGAAGTTGACTTGCTTGACTTGCTGCTCTCACACGAAAAAGTTTCTAAGCTCCTTGAACTCTTTCCTAACCATTGGCAATGTTGAATTGCTCATGTTGATTTCTGTCTGTATGTCATCTGCTTGTTGTACGCGTCTGTCACAGTCACGCAGGTGTTGTGAAATTTCCAACAGCAGGAAAAAACAAACCGTAAGCACACTTAACGGCGCTTCTTTTTGTCATACAAAGAATGACACCGGTGAACGCGCTGCAAAGGTGCGCTTGAGTCTCACAACTTCACTCGAAGAGCTTGTTTACAAGATGCACATCACACATAAATGTTTGTGTCTTCATAAGACTTTAAGACTTTTTACCGCTATGGCAGGAACTCACCTCTAACACTTAGATGATGCTACTGTCATTTTTATAAACTGCTATAAAACCCCAAATCGCTGAGTTTATTGATCAACATGCCATGGTTTTGAGTCATGTGTCGATATAGTAGCAGCACAGGCAGGATGACGTGGTAGAGAAGGTGGTAGATGTAAAATTCTGTAATACCGCATCAAAACAACAACTTTAGGCAACCCCCTTTCCGGCTTAATTGTCGTTATTGTTTTCTCTCAGAGGTCCATATCCTCCAAAATATTCCCCCTAACTAACTGCTTGAACTTGTTATCAAAGCAATTAGCGAGCCAGAAGCAGCCTGCTTTAATTTCCCTTAATCAAGGAGTATTCTGTGATAAATCATCCAGCTGGGTGCTTGGCGCTGCCGCAGCCTGCATGCTGGGCACACTTGACAAGAACCAGCAGACAAAAGGAGGGAATCTGCATATGTCTGAATGCTTTTAAGCGGCATTCACGTGCACATTGTCCATGTGAGCAAACACAAGCTCGCCGTTCATCCCACAATCTCGTAGCCACAGCGTGTTGATCTGCACCCACCCAAGCACTTAAACCTATAAGGCTTGTTAAGATACAAAGCTGTTACATTATCCCACCGCTTATGGATTATGTAATAAATTTTCAGTTCCCTCCCCATCCCCGATATATTAGAATAGCTTTTCCATTGTGGTGTGGCTATGACCAAGGCTATAACTCAGACAAGCTAATGTATTGCCTTGATATTTTCCCACACTAGATTGGTCCTCAAGTGGTCCAGTCTGAGGGGGAAAAAAAAACACCCAAAACACGATTTTTTTGAGATGATAAATACTAGTCATTAATTCAAAGGTGAAGTCCAGTAAGCTGATGCCATTCATCACCAGAATTTTTTCCATTTCCAGAAAATCCGTTCCCGTTAACCTTTTAGACCCTATTCCTGGGTGGTGATGGATGGGCTGCTTAATAGCAGCTCGCAGCACTCTGTAATGAGACAGAAATGAACATAGGATAAAGACCAATGACTAAAGAGGTAGATTACCTTAAAAGGCACTAAAACTCATTTTTGGAAGAATCTCATAGTCTGCTGCATGGGCTTAAAGCTGCAGCACGTGGGTGATGGAGGAATCACAGAATTGAAAAGAGTGTGGGTGGAGTTCAATCTTAAGGTGCAACAATGGAGTTCAGGTCATTTTCATCATTAAGCTACAGTGATTTAGTGTCTTTCATTGTGAAAGACAGGCCTCATCTATCTGGCTTGAGGTCTGCAGGCTCATAAAACACAACTGCCATCTATGGTTTATCAATTACAGCTTCAGTGCTCCAGACATTTTAGGATTAATAACAGCAGCTTCATTCATCTTAATTACTTCAAATGCCAAATAATTATTCAGCCTGTACATGTATCCAAAAATATATTGGAATGACTTTACTGGGTAGCAACAGACAAAGACTGAAGTGAGTGTGCCAGTTGACAGGGCTCAGAGGCATTGCTGCCACCGCTGATGCCTTATTGCTACTGTTCCAGATAAGATTCACAAAGCATGGCCTTTGGCTTCATACAGTATGAATAGCCCAGACTGCTTTAAGTGTTACTTTGCTTGCACTCTCTCAGTGCAATGGTTTACTGTTGTGGATTAACCCAAAACTAGTTGTTGTTTTACCCTTTGACATTCCAGCAGGGTGAATTAGCAGGAGTACAAGGAGCAAGGACATAAGATTGCAGCTGAAAATGTGGAAGTGAATGCACAGATTGAAAAATGGCAGATAGGAGTATCTAGGCAACTCGACCCTTACGATAATGTGACATTGCAACTCAATGGCTACGTTTACATGCACAGAATATTCCTGTTTTGCCCTCATTCTGAAAAAGACAATATTCCTACTAAGCTGTTTACATGGCTGATGAAAATGAGTATTCTTGTAATATTTCTGTTTACATGTAGCCGTGCATGGATGAGAGCAGCTACAGTATGTGTCACTTCCCTGTTGTCAGGACGACCAACCCCTTATTTTATGGGCTTAAACTGGCATGGACCTCAAAATTTGTACTCATCACCACCAGACAAATTGTTGTTGTTTTCATCCAAAAAGGGATGCAAGAGCAAAGTAGCTGGATGGGTGGTGATATTTGCAAATATTGTTGATATACAAGCCTTTTCATAATGTTTAAAAGTAGGTGCATTTCTCATTTTGACCAGAAATCTGGACTTTTCTTTGGTACATGCATCTCTTCCCCAGTCTTACAAGCTGTTGGCTAGTTGGTTTGTTTACAGCGCTCTGAGCTAAAAATCAACAGGCGAGAGGATGTGTCATAAACTGGTGAAAATCCAACTGAGACATATTCTGAATGCGCTGTAGGCCATACATGTCCAAATAATGCTCCTAAAACCTGAATAATATCAGTGAATCCTGCATGCAGGGCAGGAATTTTACGGCAGCCACAACAGGCCGTGTCCCCTCAGTTTGGCCTTACATCCCTCAAAAAAATTATCTGCCCTGTGGCCAGCATTAGTTTGAGACCCCACCCAAACTGCCCCAGCTGATTTCACCATTTTCTCCCCTGCCTCTTTCTTGTCGATGTTTTTTTAGACACCACTGTCTTTTGTTGACATCCTGATTGGGCAACATCAAGTGAAAAGCTGCACAGATAACCGGTGGTGGGTTAGATTTGGAGTATCGCTGGAAAACCGCCTGACTATTTAAGTGTGATAACTCACAGCAGACAGAGGAAGTGATCATGTGACTGAGCATGAGAGAGGGAGCGTGTGAATATGGACAGAAGTGTTGACGTGATGTAAACTTTATTTGATCATGTAGCTTTAAGTTACTCTACAATTCTGTGGTTTACACTGCAGACTGGAGTCTCTGTTAACAGTAACAAACAGCTAGATCCGTGTTATGTACACGTGTCTCCTCTTCATTGCAATGCGTTGTCTCTTTCTATGGCCCATTACTGCCAATGTGATGACAAAAAAAGATCCTTTAAGTCATTGTAATGAGAAACTTTCTCAAAATATTGAGTTTGTATCTCAAAATACTTTCCCATTATTAGTCAGTCAGTCCAGTACCCATTTATTTCATGGTAACAAACCAGGGAAAAAACAAAACCATCGCCTAAGTTAAATTCATTATATTATTTCCATGGACTAAAAATTTTTGTTGATGGCCTTGCTGCCCAGGCATTTGGCTCTTGTGCCCTCAAAAAGTTGAGAACACCAAAGACCAAGTGGCCTTGCAACTAAAATGATAAAATTCCAGGCCTGCCCACGTGGCTTAATCGTTAAATGCCGCATTCAGAATAAGGTCTTATTCAGAATATAAAATGGAATGTGCTGCTTACATGATCAGTTATTAAATTCAGAATATTCTCATATTCTGAATAATAGTGGAAAATTAGTGTGCATGTAAACGTAGCCACGTAGCGTTCGATTGTTCGGATAGTTTCCCTCCATGGTTATATGAGGAGCATCACATATGTTAAACTGAACTGGGGTGCCATGGCTGCTCTCCTCCTTCATTTACAAGCTGCGAGCTGCCATCATCAACTAGGTGTGAAGGTGAGGAGTGAGTAGGGTGAAGTGGTTGTCAACAGAAAATCAAACCATCCAGGCCAAGATCATAAGAGCTCAGTTGAGATTCAGGCTGCTAGATGATGAGAAATCAAATAAGCAAATCGTATATTCAGAGCAGGTAGTACAGTTAAAGAAATTCTTTTTCACCCCAGTAAATGAGATGCAGGCATGCAACAGGACTGTACTGGTGCACGCATATATATATATATACATATATACGTATATATATATAGCACAGTAAGTAGGTTGACTCCTTGAACAGTTGTTATGAAACGTTCTTTCATCTAAACAGAATGAGTTTGGATCCACATGGATTAACATATAGTATGTTCCTGTGTCATTTGAAAAAGCAGGCCGCATTTAAAAACACAATGAAAAGTTTTTATATGTGGCACACATTCACTATACGAGCGACGGAGACTCTGCCCGGGGAAACATGCATTTGTCCTTGCAAATGTGTGAAGCTGCACAGTCTCAAGGACAGATCAGATAAGTCTGTCTTTGTTCATTTTCTGCCAAGAAACTCGAGTCTTTATGTCTGTTCTGAGAATGTCTATTCAAGATGACCCCCCTCTGTCCTCCCATCATTCAAAATGCAGGCTTGTACATGAGCATTTTGTAAAGGAATACCATTTGCTCTTTCCATGAGACACCGACTTACTGTAGCTGGAAACTATGAAAGATTGTTTTTTTTTTGTTTTGTTTTGTTTTTGTTTTTTTTGTCCCTTATGTTTTTTTCAGCAACAAAACTGTTACATGAAGTGTGCCTGAAAACCAACAGAGTACTATCTGGGATACGAAGAGAGAAACACTGTTATTATACAATCAATTGTATTAGTTTTTGGGGCACCAAGGGTCTGTTAATGATGGACTCAAATGTGGGGTCATTTGTATAACAAATTTGAGATTTATGTTTCAAAACTAAGAGCATCTTTGATTGTATATGACTACATGCTCGCACAGGTTCACCCTAAACTGTACAAGAAACAAAGGGTCCAAATTTTCAAAACTTCAACAACCCTTGGTGTTCCCATGTTGTTCATATGTAAATATCTTCAAACGTATAATGTGTATTCTGAAATCTGAGGTGGAGTAAAAAAAAAAAAAAAAAAAAAAAAAAAAAAAAAGACATAAGAAATAAGAAAATGTGTATCATTCATCGAGACAAAACCTATTTTGTTAAATAGACTTGAAAAGAAGTGTTATTCGGCAAAAGTGAGTGTGGGTTTCTTTTTTGTTAACTCTGAATTATGGTTTCTGGACACAAGATCACTTTACAAGATAGTTCAGGTTTTTGAAGTGAGCTTGTATGAGGTACTTCAGCATGGTTGGTGGCTGGTGCTTTGCTGTGGACAGGGTCAACAGCAAAACATATTTTAAACATCTAAAAAAACATTAATATCACTTTAAGTGGCAATATATTTAAAATATTCTATCGGTCTCGCCAAACCAACCAAACTCCATAGGCAAAATTGAGAATTTTACGTTGCAGATCATAACAGTTGCTTGTCTCCTGCTGCCTCGGTTTGTTAGTTACTCTGTGTTATTGTGTGACTCTGGTGAATCTGAAGTATCATTCTGTGTTTTAAAAGGATAGTTCAGATTCACTAAAGTCACACAGTAACGAAAACAAATTCACCAAAGGAGGCAGCAGGAGACTGGAAACTCCTGTGTTCTGCGAGGTAAAACGATGGATTTTGCCTGTGGAGTTTGGTTGGTTTGGAGAGAGTGATATTTATTTTATATTTATTTATTTAAGTGCATTTTCCTGTTGGAAAAGGCTGTCTGACAGCAATTTAAAGCTGTGAAAGTATTCTAAATATAGTGTAAACTTTAATTGATTTTTAATTTTTTGGGTGGGCTAAAATACATTTTGCTGCTGACCCTCTCCACAGCAGTACATTGCTTTGCTTCCTACACCAGCGTTCCTGCTGCCTCTCCAAACTGAGGGCATGCTGACTGCCATCTACTGTAGGTAATACACTGACTATGGATAAGTACCTCACACGATCCCACTTCAAATAATCTGAACTATCCCTTTAAGATGGCATTAACAAGTACTGAAAAGTAAGATATTCCTTACTGCGAAAAGCACAGCACTACTTGGCACCTGACTCAATGCTGGGTGCAGCATGTGAGGTGAAATTCAATTGAACCCTGGGGGATGCTGCAGGACGAACCCTCCTTGAATTCAGCCCTATTTTCCGTGTTCTAAAACCCATACAAGAAACAACAAACAATACACGATATTAAACTTTACAGCTGACTCAGGACACAGCGAAACTCCAGGTAACCTTTCTATAAGCAGAACATTTCAGAATAAATAAACATACAGTATTTTCCTGACTCGAGGCTGTGTGAGGGAGAAAATAATAAGATACCAGTGCTTAATGGTTTTGTAATGCTCAGTGAGTTCAAGGGCATTACTCACAGGTTCATTCCTCCATTCTATTTCATTACAAGTCAGTCTGGGCTTCTATCTCGTCCGCACTACTAATTGCCTTCTCCCACCTCCCACCGTGGACAAGAAAAGGGAAGCAATTTTATGCAGCACATAGCAATCAATAGCAATTAGGTGCATCCCTGACTAATCCCATTGAAAATGGCATCTTGGGAGATGGCCAGCAGAAGACCTCTTAAAGCACACGTACCTTCAACCCAGCGTCGGTGGTGGGGAAAGTACGCACACACACACCCACCATGTGGACACAAATGGTGGACACAGTGGGTGCCAGCGCTGTGACGGAACAATTAATTGCTTTGTTTTTCCTATTCTACACTTTATATCGGATCTCCATCGATCTTTTTCCGGAACTCACTCTCTCCATTTGTATCAAACAGGCATTTTCAATTAGATAATTATCTCCTTCCTGGTAAAACCATGCAGATTATGGAATGTAATTCCAATCTAAAACCAGTCATTAGATGCTGTAGCAGACAACAGATTGGTTTGAGCGTGACACACACATTACACAAACAAAACGTCAAATGAACTCAAGGTGTGCAACAGATGAAATTGCATAAATGCGTTAATTGAGAGGGAGGTTGGTGAAGGGCCAGCAGTGACGCAGGCATTTTACAGTCATGAGTCACGGTGGAGAGGGAGCAATTTACCAGATCTGTTTTCCAACCTTCACCAATGGCTGAGAGCTTTGGGTAATGATTAAAAGACTCAGTACAAGCTTACAGTTTTCTCCACGGGGTGGCTGGGCTCACCTTCAGGCAGAGCATGTGGATATCTGGATGGAGCTTAGAGTGAAGTTGCTGCTGCTTCACATTCAAAGGAGTCAGGTAAAGGTGGCTCGGGTCATCTGGCTAAGGATGCCTCTTCAACGCTTCCCTATGGAGGTTTCAGAGGCATGTCCAACTGGGAGGAGAACCCGGGGCAGACTCAGAAACATGCTGGGGGTACCATATAGCCCATCTGGCCTTGAGGCGCTAAGCGATTCTCCAGGAAGAGCTGGAGGACGAGGCAAGGTGAGTGAAGTCTGGGCTACCTTACTTACTTTATTTCCATGTTACACAATATTACATGTACAACTCAAATTCCAAAAAAGCTTGGACTTTGAGTTTAATGTAAACCAAAACAGAATGCAATGATTTGTAAATCCTTTATCACCTATATTCAATTGAATACAATACAAAGACAAGATATTTAACGTTCAAACTGATAAACTTTATCGTTTTATATGAATATAATAGTCTTAACTTGCATTTGTAGATGCAATGACAAACTGTGGGTACAGACAACGGTTTTCTAAAGTCTTTCTGAGCTGATGCAGCAATATCCTTTACACAATCATATCGTTTTTTTTTTACTGCAGTGCTGCCTGAAGGATCGAAGGTCATGGGCATTCAATGTTGTCAGCCTTGCCCTTTATGTGAAGACGGTTCTCTGGATTCTCTGAATCTTTTAATGATATTATAGACTGTCGATGGTTAAATCCTTGAATCAAAAAAAAAAATAAAAGGTCGCACTCAGAGGCAATATGATTTCATGAGCTTTTACTTAACGCACAAAATGTTTTCAGCCATCCAGCCTTCATCAGTGTGTGCTCATACAAGTCTTCACTCACTGCTTAAAAGGGCAATTGTTGATTATTGTGACTTTACAATGGAGCCACACAGAGTGAACCACACAGGTTACCAACGCACTTCACATCTCTACACAGATGTTCTACTGTTTTTTTTCCCAGGCATTATGAATGAACATAATTGACAATCCCTACATTTCTTGCAATTGTGCGTTGAGAAACTTTGCTCTTGAACTGTTGAATTATTTGTCCTCACAAAGAGGTGAACATCGCCCCATCCTTGCTTGTAAACAACTGAGCCTGTCAAGGATGACCCTATCATACCCAATCATAATGTGTATGTGTACGAGGGTTTTAACATGCAGGACACAGACCTAGTTTGTTAGATGTGTTGTCCAGGAACAGCCACACTTGAATGCTGATTTGACCATCCGACAAGGACAGAAACATACTGGCAGTGTAGGTTTTGACCAGTTCCATTAAAGTAAATTTGATGATTGTTTGATTCATTTGAATAAAAGGTGAACCTATGCAAAAAAAAAGTTTAGAGAAATGTCCCCTGACCAACATTCAAGTTTGTGCAGCATAACTTTGTTTTCTCTTCTTTTCTGTCCCGTTAATCATCTCACAACTCCCCAGAGTTAATTTGTGACCCTTTGGAGGGTTCCCGACCCCTCCTTTGGACTGTGTAATATATGTACGGGAGACATCATCCCATTCTTAGCCCTGAATAAAGAAACAACAAATCATGCAGTTAACAGCTTTAATTTTAGATTTAGAGTCACATTATTGTTTTATTATTGTTTATGTGATTTGTGACAACTTTATCACTGCATATTAAAAAAAAATAAAAACCCCTTTATGGCTAAGCTCGAGGGAACGTGATATCTCAGTGCAAAATGATTACTGAATTTATGAAAAGTTGTTTAGTCCGACGTTTGAGGGTCTGGTACGGGGAGGAGACGGAAGGCTGTGATGCAGTCGATGATCCAGGCGGAAGGAGCCGACCACACCTTACCGCGCCTCACTACTGCCGGCTTGTGGGGGCCCTGGGGGTCAAAGATGATGTACTGGGTGCAGAGGGCCTGGTCGGAGCCTGGCAGCGCGTGATAGGCGGCGGCACTCAGAGTCTGTGTCACGTCGCTGTCGGGCTTCGGCTGCCGGCTCAGGATTTGACCTCCTCCCTCCCGGAGCAGCTTGGTGAGCTCGTCTTTTGAAGGCGTCTTGAAGGAGCCGAGGAGGAAGAAGAAACAGCCGTCGAAGAGCGGTGGGAGCTTCAAAGGATGATTTGATTTGACAAAAACAATCAAGCATTAGTGAGAGATAATACTTACTCGTGCATCACAAGCCAGGTTGTTTAGAGACCTGTTATCTGTGTATCCTCTTCCATTAAAACATGTGAGTCACTCTGTGCCAGAATCAGGATAAAACCTTGTTATGAGAACACTGGTAGGAGGATTAAAGTCTCCGCTTTTGTTTATGAAGAAGTTAAACACTGAATAATTTCTCTGCTACTAAATCTAGGCTCTCATATTACCAAGTGTCTGTGTGGATGCTTTGTGTTTACTTCTTTGCGGCAGAGCCAGGAGACATTTTTATCAGCATCGTTCTCCAGCCAAACTCGGCTGCTTTAAACAGCGATGCTAAGTGGTTCAGTGAATTAGGCCACTGGAGACTGTTCTATTCACAGCATCAATGAACTCAACTGTTTTGGGGTGTAAACTGGCTCTCTCAAGAGTTTCTAGTAAGAATGTTCTCTGACTACACTTTGGATGGATTTAACTTTTGCTTGTGTCTGTGTCCTTAATTTATGATAACGTTTGATGATGTATTTTTTCTAGAATAGAACTTTTATTCTGCACAGCAGGGAAGAACATTGAAGCAAACAACAGTGGGGACATCTTAAATCTACAGTACAAATCTACTGTTTGTTATCATGTCCCATGTCCTATTATTGTGTGAGCGTGCCTCTCAAAGTGCTGCTATATATAAACAATGCCTGTAACGACTATTCACCACTCTTGGACTTTTTCATATTTCATTGTTTTGCAACATTGAATCACAACAGACGTGATTAAAGGAGAAATATGTTATATATTAACTTTATGGCATCATAAAATGACCATGATACGTCATCAGAGATTAAGAAAACAAATTAAAATAGTGGCTTCGCTGATAACACTGCCTGTATTAGGGTCACCAAACTGAGAGTCGACTATGTTCTCATTTATTCGCTAGTCACTCCATGCTGCTAACTGTGCTGCAGCTGCCATTAGCTAGTTAGCTCAGTTAGCAGTCCAGACTGGGACACAGCCTCAGAGACGATGGGGGCTGTTTTGATGAATACAGCACCTGAGGTGATTTAATTTTGCAGAAACTCCGACCGGACCGTGACCACGGGGACGATGAAGATACGGCGGGTTCAGGCACAAGCAGGAGGAGTGAAGCTACTGAGGAGCGAGTTTGTTACTTGTCAAGTTAATTTCTAAGCACACATCCTCCATTGTGTTATTAAGTGTGTCCGTATTTGTTTTTGTAGAGTTGGAAGTTATTTAATTCTGTGTTTTGAACAACCAGGTTATACTGTCCCGCCCGGTTGTTCTGACACACTCAGAATCATTACCCGTTTTACTGTTGTTTTTTTGTATTTAACAGGTGACTCAATTTGTGCCCCCAAAATATATATTTCAATAATTAAATTAATATAAACGTGTTTACATGCATTCTCCTTTGAAACTTCCATTCTGGTGCGGAACGTCTGTTGCTTTAGCCACACTACCCGTTTCACATTTATTCACTTTACATCAAGCTAAAATTAATACTGAGTGTTCACTGAATAAGTAAGTGTCTGTTTATAACATGTATGAAACTTGTAAGATATTTACAATAACTGAACTGAGCAATATGTTTAGGGAGTCTGTACAGTACTCCAGAGTGTTTACTATCGGAGCAGTGAGCTTTTGTTTTCAGGATAACGAGCTTAGCTTTACAACGACACAATTATACAAAAGGCTGATGACCTTACAGTGTAAGACTCATTGTCACTTGTTATTGCCTGAGATTCAAGTCTGAGGAGGAGGGGGTCGGAGCAAAATATATTTATTTCACTTTTTCAACAAATTAAACTAGGTATAACAAACAACATACTGTAGGGATTCACCACCTCCAATGCACCTTTTCACGGGAAATATACCCCAGAGTGTGTGTAAACAGGTGTGTATTTGCCATCTAGACTGTGCAGTGTCTCCATTCTTCTTTGTAAAACAGCACAAGCTCTGTCAGGTTTCATGGCGACTAGTGAGTGAGCAGCAATTTTCAAGTCTGGCCACAGATTCTTGTTTGGACTGAGGTCATGACTTAGACTTCATCACAGCAGGACATTAACGTTGTCGTTTTGAAGCCACCCCTGTATAGGTCTGGCTTTGTCTGGACTTGTTGTCTCCCTGGAAAATAAATCCTCTCCCAGATCACGGTTCGCCTATAGACTGCAGCAAGTTTGCCTCCAGTATTTTTTTGCTGCATTTACTTACTCTCACAAACCATACAGGCCTGCTGCAAAGAAGCCGACAGCATGATCCTGATAACACCAGGCTTTAAGGCGGGGATGGCGTGTTTCTGCTGATGCATGGTGCGTGGATAACACAGAACCATAGCCTTAGATATTGTCAGAAACACTTGCCTTCCCTAATTGCTGCTTTTTTTTCTGTGTTTTTGTGTCCATCTATCTGGCTGCACAATTAAAGATATACCGTATGAGTGGCATAACTAAAGGGGTGAATACTTTTTCTATACTTCATCATGATAATTCTTTAATTAAGATCAGTTGGTGGAGATTAAAACTATTTACTTTCTCTCGATTAGTGTCAAAAAAAAAAAAGTCCAATTACACTGTGATTCATTGCTTCAAAACACAAAACATGAAAAAGTCCAAGGGAACACTCTCTGCTGAACAATAACCATGTGCCACTGCCTGAAAAAACAAATTCCTCCCAAGGACAGAGTGTCTAGACAATCTATCCTCATCTATTTCATGTGTTTGTTTGTTTGCATGCTTCTCATTTACCAAGCTACATCTGTTGATGCGACTGCGCTGGGGGCCTTCTCCCGCTTCGTGCTCAGTTTCGGGCATCCACTTGCCTGCCTGCAGACATCCCTCCACCCCTGGCATCCAAGAGAGAAGGAGAGAGAAAAAAAAAATTAAAGCTACAGCTAATTATGTTGACTTGAAAGAGTGTGACAAGGCAATTGCGAAGCGGGGATGACAAAGCTCATGTCTGTTTTATCACAACGAGTTGAAAGATTTCAAGTATTGGCAAAGCTGCAGTTGTTGACAGAGAAAGATGCCCACAGCGTGATGGAGTTAATGATGCAACCCTCGTTTTAAGCATTTCAAGCTTAAGCAGAACACGAGCATCATCTCGTTCCTTCCGTCTCTTGAGGTTTTGCAGAGTCAAATTGCGACTGTGTGACAGCCAGCGCCCCAGCATTTTTTTGTGAGTCAGAAAAGAACCTTTTGTTCTACATCCTTAAGAAAAGCATCTTGAAAGTGAGAAAAGTTTTATGAAAAAAAAAGCAGATACGGATGGGGAAAAAGTTACATTTTAATGACCCCTCGCTGTCACAGATAAAAAATGCTTCTGAGCATGATAGAGATCACAGTGCTGCCGTTTTCTGTAAGCGTTCTATTACTCATATCACATGTTGGGGGGTATATTTTTTTAAAATCCATCCAAACATATTGAAACTAGACATGGCTGGAAAATACTGACATTTGCTGTAAAAAAAATATAAAGTGAGTGAAGATGTCAAAACATACCTGAGCATGAGGTAAAAATGACTACGATAATAACTATTCTGAGTGTGATGAGAGATGCAGGAAGTCCCACAGACACAATACACATCTGCAAATTATCTACAACCCTGATTCCAAAAGAGTCGGGACCTTGTATAAAACATAAATAAAAACAGAATGGAATGTTTTTAAAATAATTTTCGACTTGTATTCAGTTGAACACAGTACAAAGACAAGATATTTAATGTTCAAACTGATAAACTTTGTTTTTTGTGTAAATATACAATCACTCTAAATTTGATGCCTGCAACGTGTTCCAAAAAGATGAGACAAGGGCAACAAACGACTGGAAAAGTTGTGGAATGCTTAGGAATGTAGACAGGTAAACAGTTGGTAACAGGTGATTGTATCACGATAGGTATGAAAGGGGCAACCTCGAAAGGCTCAGTTGTCAGATTGTTTTTTTGGAAATCATGGATGGTGTGACGTCTGGGCTAAAGAGGAGAAGTACCATCCAGATGTTTATCCACACTAAGTTCAAAAGCCAGCATCAGTGACATGGCTAACTGCCACATCTGTGAAGGCCCCATTCTGAAAGGCATACGCTGTCATCCATACATGCCATTTCAGGGACGTCCCTGCTTATTTCAGCAAGACAATGTCGAGACACATTCTGCACGTGTTGCAACAGTGTGACTTCATAGTAGAGAGTTCAGGTACTAGACTGACCCGCCCGCAGTCCAGACCTGTCTCTCTTTGAGAATATGTGGTGCATTATGAAGCACAAAATACAACAACACAGACCCCAGGACTGTTGAGCACCTGAATTCATATATCAAGCAAGAATAAGAAGGAATTTCACTTTAAAACTTCAAAAATGAGTGCCCTCAGTTCCCAAATGCTTATTGAATGCTGTTAAAAGTAAGATGATGCAACACAGTGGTAAACATGTTCTTGTTCCAAGTTTATCGGTTTGAAAATTAAATATCTTGTCGTTCTACGGTATTCAATTAATATAGAGATTGAAAAGGATTTGCACAACATCCCAACTCTTTCGGAATCACAGGCTAATGTTACACACAGTTGTTTCCAGCTGTAAGATATGGTGACACGAACAGATTAAAGTGTGTGTGTGTGTGTGTGTGTGTGTGTGTGTGTGTGTGCGTGTGTGCGTGTGTGTACACCTTGTCACAACACAGCACCCTGTCAAATTACACACATACAGTACACACACTGTCTCCAGAACATGGGGTGGAGTGCAATTACATTTCTTCATCCCGCTTAATTACAGCTTTCATTTACGGGGACCCTGCCAGAGACTTGGGCAGAGGAGAGGGGAGATACTGGGGTTAATCGCTCCGGACGACAGCGCTTAGTGCTGAGGAGCCATTAGCATATTCGCTAATTATGTTCACAAAGACTGAATGCAAAAAACATCTCAAACCCCTTCCTTCCTGAGTTAGTGAATGAGTGAACAGCCAGATGAAGCCACTTCCTCGATTAACCATGAGACGAACTGCAACTGCGATCTCATTATGAGTACAGTGGAGACGGGCTACAATAGCTCATTCTTTACCCATAGTCAGTGTCCTGAAAACCAACCGCTGTCATGCAAATAATGAAACGAGTATTCAGGTGTGCACAGGTGGCACAGTAGCAAAACACAAACCCACAATTGAGTTGTGGTTTCAATCCCTGGTAGCGATGCCTCTGGCAGGAC
>JAJHUR010078251.1:0-10529 GCA_027495735.1 Lutjanus campechanus | reverse complement strand
TTTTTTTTTTTTACTGATACTGAAAGGGCAGCGTACTGGATCTTAAGTCCTCTCTGAGTAAACTAAACCTAATCTATGTGAAACCATGTAAATCTGGGTTACTGGGGGAAAATCCGGTGCTTTGAAAACCGTAAATGCTTTAATCAAATCATAATCAGCCTTACTGTGTACCAAGCAGTGCAGCTTAACAGGCTGAAATACATCACAGGGAAGGAATCGTGTCACTGGTGTGTGTGTGCGTGTGTATGTGTGTGTGCGCGTGTGAAAGGGAGCATTGTGTTGTTAGGTGTGTGCAAGAGAGGGTCTGAAAATGAGAGAAAGGGGGTATTGTGTGTATGCATGTGCACAAATGTGTGTTACTGGTGCGTGGACATGAAAAAAGTGCAATGGGACTAAGAAGAAATGAACAGTGTAGGGTAAAAAAACTGTCTGTGTGTGTGTGTGTGTGTGTGTGTGTGTGTGTGTGTGGGCATGCACAGAGGAGTGTGTGTCATCCGGTCCCCCATAGCGAACTAGGGACGACCCCCCACCGGGCCTGAATGTGAATACCACACATTTTCTCCATCCCACACCCCTCATTCCTTCCCATAATGCACTTCCTGACTTCCCCTCACCCTTTGAAGACACACACACACACACACACACACACACACACACACATATGCACACACAGTGTGTTCCAGTAATAGCTTTGGCAGTGCCAGTGTGTCTGCTGGTCTCCAGTGACGCTCCAGTCCCATCCTCAGCCGTCAGTCTGACATGTTGTCTTACTGCAAAGTGGACTTTTAGATCCTTTGTGGTTGAGCTCAATAACATCCATCTGAGGTGTATTACCAAAAACAACTCAACTGGTGATGATTTATTAAATGTACCAAGATCTGAATAAACACATGACACTATATAGAGGAAAATCAAACTCTCCAGTTTCCCTTTACAAGAAAACCAAATCCTAACAGTGAATACTGTAAGTCTATTGGACAAAACATCTAAATAAATAAATGGGTAGGATTGAAATCACTGCAGTTTCAAACCCTGTAACAGCCGCAACAGCCATTTCAGTGAAACAGTGAACTCATGTTTCATTTGCTCTGGCAGATACGTCCTGCCACCCTGCTGTTCACCCAGATTTCCACCCATCCTGGCTCTTGTCAGGCCAATCTCTACTGTTTATTTAATATGGGGTGGGTTTGATACGATGACCGACAGAGGAGCCTCGCCGGTGAGGAGCCTCACATGTTTCAAGTGCAACACACTGGCAGAACTGATCAAATGAATAAAGATTCTGTTACTGCATTGCCCATTTCATCACCTCAAATGTTTCCAGAAATATTTTAGTGCACTCTTCAGCTGGAGCTTGAGAAAGTTTGTGACCACATCGCCATTTCTTCCCTTCTTAAAAACTAACCAAGCAACACCCTAACTTGCATGGAACTCCCTAAAAACTTTGCCCGGGGGCAGTGCCTTACATCCTACATCACACACAGTGCCTGATGTACATTCAGGATGACCAAGGAAAAATGTAACCTACAAAGTTAACCTAAGCTTTGCCTCAACCCCAAGATTAAACATACCAGAGACCTCACACCTACCTGTAACTTCAAGCAGAGATGATTTTTTTACATTTATGTCATACTGTAAATGTAAAAATAATATTTAGAAATAACATTAATCCATACTTTGCCACTCAGCTGAACTTGTTTCATGCACTCAGGGCACAGACTGAGACAGTCACAGTTCGCCCATGAGCTGGCTGAAGCATGTATTGTTATGTCTTACCGCACTCATCAGCTCAGCGAAATACATATCCAACTTGCATGTGACTCAGCGCTATGTCACGTTTTGTTGCTCTGATTGGTTGTATATCCAGTGGCGTCCAGATGATTTTTTTTTGCCCCCGTTAATAACACCCCTCTGAAATCAAAAATAAAGGAGATTTCCAAACTAATTTGTATTTGTGCATTAGTCTGACAATACCAGGCACCTGCTTCATTAGAATAATTATCTCTGAGTAAAACCAAAGGACAAATGCCCCAAAATGTTCTCTGTTTTGGCCTTTTGGTAATATTTAAAAAGTGTCTTTTTTATCAGTCCTGCTTAAACATCCTGAACATGTAAACAAAGTGCCCATGATATTTTTGAGTATAAAGGTAGAAGAATGAGTTGGGTTTATGTATCTACAATCAAAGTCCAGCAAGTGCAAATGTATCTGTTTCTGTTCCTTTCAGCCGAGTTGTTCAATTTGCAAAAGTCCCACTGGGATTAGGACATACAGAGCTGAAACAACTGTGCGTTTTACACCAATGGACTGAATATGAAAAAGAATAAGAAGAAGGCATACTTTATTAATCCCTGAGGGGAAATTACATTCTTTTCACTCTGTTGTAATTTTGTACATACTACATACACAGGCCTGAAATACAGACACGTGCACAAACACAAACCTATAGATATGCATCTGAGAGAGGTGTCAGAGCGAGGGGGCTGCACACAGACATAGTTAGGCGCCCCGAGCAGTCAGGGGTTCGGTGCCTTGCTCAAGGATACCTCGGCAGTGCAGAGGAGGTGAACTGGCACCTCTCCAGCCACCAGTCCACACTCCGTACTTTGGTCTGTGTCGGACTTGAACTAGCAACACTTCAGTTCCCAAGCTAAGTCCTTACAGACGGAGATACTGCTGCCCCCAAACTGAATCAAAAGAGTGTTAAAATCAATTTGGTTGTGCAAACTCTTTATCACTTTACCAACACAAAAAATCAGTATTTGACATGCTGGGAATGAGACACAACAATAAAATATCTTTATGGTGCGTTTACGAACAGCTTGGAGGGATTCTACTGATTCTACTGATTCTATAAGATCATCATCACCACATAATGGAACGTGAATCCATTAGGGTTATGAGCCTTTTTGTCATAGACCAATCCCACTGCTACATGCCCTTTTTTGCTCATTGGCATGAACACAAACACACACACTCACGTACACACACACTTGGCCTCCATGCCAAATTTCAGTCTCCTAGAATGAAAACTGTGGCAACCAAACTGTGGCAAATTTTTGTGGGCCGACCAACCAACAGAGCCAGCTATGTTCAGCATGTTCAAGGTTTTTGAGCAATGTTCTTCTCATTTTTATTTATTTGGTAAATTTTTTTATTTTTCTAAAAGCTGCTCTGACAATACCCGAAACCACAAACTTCCATGAGCTGACATACCTGGTGCTTGTGGGAAAAAGGCTCCAATCAGCTTGGATCTCTTCTTCTCATAGCCCTTCTGTGTGATATCACCTGTCAGAGAAAAACAGAGAGAAAGAAACATTAACTTTCCATATTCTTTTATAGAACTTTCATTAGTGAACCCTACAAGATCACAGCATAGAATAAAGCACTTTCATCTTCACAAATGTTGTCAAATCAAGGTTTTTCAGACCCCAGATAACTTTGCTGCAAAGTTGCAAAAGATATTTAATCTAGAAAACTCAACCTAAACTGTGTTCTATCTGTAGATAAAACATGGAACCAAATCAACAACAAAGTGATCTACAAAAAGCTGCAGTCTCAGAAATCATAACACACAGAGAAAGCTGTTTGACTTATCACATTATGCTTCGTCATTCTCTCCACTCAACCATGACCAGATGGTGCAGTTTGGGAGCATGTGTGTGTGTGAGTGTATGTGCATAAATTTGAGACTCAAAGCACTGCAGATGCACTTAATTCACCTTTCACGGTGCAATGAACCACCTCAAAACTTGCTGACTGATCGCCCCGTGCAAAGTGATAAATCGCGTCTACCTACGGTACCATCAGCAGATTTGCACACAGCACAAAGCACGTCTGAATCCAATAGCTGTTTCAGATCGGTTCTTGGCATTGTGTTTTAACCACCAGGGAATACCAGACGGGAGGGGTTTGCCACATTTAGTGTACAAAGAACATTTTGGAAAAGAGAGCCAGAAGAAATTGGGAAATGACTGGAAAGTAAATAAATATCAGCTGAGTGTTTGTTTTTGATTGACAGCGTCTGAATTCATTTAACCCCACTCAGCTTTTACTCCAAGTGAAGTGAAACAAACACTAGAAGTCAGTGACAAATAGTTTCTGGGTGAAATAAGGAAACAACTAAGGAGGAGAGCAGAAAACAAAAGAGATAAGCATCATGGGAATTTGAGTTTAAGAGCTGACAGAAGTACCACAGACATATTCTTTGATGGTAAGTCAAAAGCGAGACAGATTAGTGTGAAAGCCGAGGGGACATGTGGGTAATGCAGTTTGTAATACTGAGTGGCAGAGATGGATCTCTCTGCGCAGATGAACTATTAAGACCTGTCTATCAAACCGGTGATGGCAGGTGGGTGAAAGAGGTCGAGTCAATGGAGAAGAAGCTTTCATAAATATGAATGGAGATTGTTATAAGAGTTTGGTGCCAAACTGACAGGAACGTGAGATAGACAAAAAGAAAAGAGGAGATAGACTGATGACAAGAGAAAATAGAGGGGTGGGGTCAACAAAGTGAAGCAGGATGAAAAGAAGATAAGCTGGACGATGAGACTAAAGGAAGGCGATCTATATGATGAAGAGAATGAGATGTAACAAGAATAGCAAGTTCAGAGAAGAAAGGGGAGAAAGAGGGTGTGAAGAGTGTAGAGAAAGGAGAAAGAAAAGAGAAAAATGAAGAGGAAGATCAAGACAAGAAACTGGAAAATTACTTTGAACCTGTTGCATCTTGTGTATTGAATAAACTTACTGTACACTAAAAACTCAAATTACAGTTCATTGCTACAAAGCTGGATCACGTTAGCTTTATTAGAAAGAGCAGTATAATATTTTTGTGAACTACGGTATAAAAGTAGACAATCTGAATAAACAGTACCTTCATACACAAGTTTTTAGTCATTTTTGCGACTTTTTTTTATTTTGTCCACCTCCTGTACTTTTGCCAAACATTTATCCTGTGTCAAGCATAACATCATGCTCATGTCACTGTCAACAGTTTGCATTATTTCATTAAATCTAAATGCTTTTTATTTTGAGTAATGTTGGTTTTTAGTTTTGTATAGCCTGTCATCTGTAATTGAAGATCTGTGTCACAGTATGTGTATATCGTTTCCTGACAGGTTAAAAGCAAACCACTTAAACTCTCAAAAATGACAAAGTAAACGTTCATTTTCAAACATTCATAAAGCTTAAATATGCTTTATTACACAGACAAAGATTTTGTGATGACTGTAAGTGAAAGCGCCGACGACGGCTGATGAGCCGTTGAACAGTTTCAGGATTTCTCTGACTGGAGGATGACTCGGTGAAAAGAAGAAGAAAAGAAAATTCAGAGAAAATCAGAGTGAAGAACGTCGCCTGACTCAAGCAGCAAGAGACGCATGAAACAGACCTGAGTGACGCTAAATCTGCAGCGGATTTGTCGAACACGGAAAAAGCTGTTTGCGCGGCTGACTTGACAAATCCTTCTTAAACACACATACATGTGACTAACTGGCTCGGATCAAGAAACCAACTGTGGGCACGGACGTCATCGGTGACACTGTTGGCTGTGTGTGTGTGTGTGTGTGTGTGTGTGTGTGTGTGTGTGTTTCTGGTAGCGTGAAGCCAAGGCACATGGCAATAATTAGCATCTCTGGTAGGGGATCTGACTACCCTGCAGAGAGACAGAGGAACTGGCAAAAAATTCAGTTTGAAAAGAGAAAAAGAGACACTGAGGGAGGCTGAAACACAAGGGACAACTGGAGGGAGGTCTGACCTTGTCTTCAACATACTAACTTCTTTAATAACACACACACACACACACACACAAACACACACACACACACACACAAACCATCTTCTTGACTTAATTGGGATTTTATCAAGGGAGAGGAGTCAAAGTGAAATAAACATGTCAGTCAGCGAGGTCTTCTGTTAGATTTGTAACAGCTCTGGCTGTGTTCATGATCTCCTTCCAATCAGACAGCAAGACAGGCAGTCAGTCAGTTAGACAGGTGGTCAATCAGCCTGGTCACGAGCAACTGTTTGGACAAGATAAGGACTGTCAAATGAGAGTAAATTATAAATTTCTGAATTCTACCTTTATTCCACGTCTTGTGCTGTCACAGTCTGTCTCTCTGTCCCTTCCCTTCAGACACTTTCCTGGTTCCCCGGGCTCTTTCAGCGCCATTTTCCACCCGTCCACCAGATTCTCTCTGACTTACCCTCCTTTCCCTTTCACCTGACTGTCCCACACATCTAACACAACTGTTCCCACTTCCCTCATCTGCTCTGCAGTTACCCAGTCATCCCTGCCCACCTCTTCACCTGCATCTCATTTTGTCATGAGCCCTGGAGATTATGTACCAAGTCCCATAATGCTCCCTCTGTTTGTCCTAGGGTGTGTTCAAATACAGTGCTGCAAGAATGAGTCCTAAAACCTGGAAATGAGTTAGCATATTAGCACCTCTGGCTGCCTTGTCTCAAAGTCAATTGGTTTTTGTTTAGATGCCTGAAACAAGGTCTGTGTTAACACAAGCTTAAAAGATTTTTCTGTTTTGCTCTACGACCAAAAATATGTAATACATAAATACGCCATTTGTGAATTTTGAGGCTTTTATGTGTCTTTTACTGAAAACAAATGACTACTGTAAATAAGAATACAGTGGTTGTCAGGGACTAAACTAAAGTCGTAGTCACAGTGATTGTGATATGAAGGATATCAAATTCCATATGTGCATCTGTACATATCTGCAGGAGGACTTCATGGTCATCAAAATGCTTTTCTGGCTATTCTAACCCACAATCCAGTGACACATGTATGAGCAAGACAGTCAAAGTTCAAGGCACATTGTTATGACAAGTAGTGCATACCAACAACATATAATAGAAATGAACAGGATCACAGCTCCCAAAAAGTGAAGCCAAAGCACCTTGGCTAAAACAAGCTAAAACATCAAAGTACACAACAAATCCATTTCTCCCAGAGATAGTTTCTATCATTTTAGGTTCTTATCATGCTGATGTTTGTTCAAGTGTTAATTTTTCTGATTAGTTTGGTGTTAATCAGTTATTTGATGATATAAAAACAGGGCTTAATGCTGTGAGCGACAGCTGAGGTCTACTCGCAACTGAGTCAACTGGTTTTGTTGGCGGAAACTCGTCGCCAGCGCAAGATAAGAGTGCTCAGATCTGGGATATTTTGGCTTCATTTTCGTACAGTGGGAAGAAGTGGAGTCATGCCATCTATCTTCATTTAATGTCATTGGTAAATCCAAATTGTATGCATGCAACAGTATGTGCTTTCTAAGAGCAGCTGCACTATGTGCTTTTTTTAAGTACACAATTTAAAGCACACTGTGATAGTGTCACACAGACCTGTACCTGAACGTGTCTACCTGTCTGCCTGTTTGCCTACCACAACCTTCCTGTAAGCTATTCTCATCAAATAAAACACTGACGTCATCCTGCTGCTTGCTTTGTCTGCATTTGGGTCTAATCCTACATTTCCTGAACTGTGAGACATGTTGCTTGACTATTACTTTTTGAACAACACTGTGTTTCCTGATCTGATGACCCCAAAATGTTACAAATCATGATTAAAAAATTAATCCAATATATGATCTGACAAAACTGTGGTTAGTTAGGTTTAGGGAAATATCATAGTCTGAGGAAAGAAACATTTTCTGACTTTTCTCTAATTTATTCTTTTTTTTCCTGCGAAACACTTCATACTTTAACCTCTTAAGGTTTCTAAAAGTCCTTCAAATGAAACAATCCTGGAAGAAAAGAAAATATCTCTTCAGCTCAAACCGCTCAAAACTCTTGACATGAACTGTCAGAACCAGATGCTTCATTTTGAGGGTCCATGAGCCAAAAATGTAGAGAATCATGAAAGTAAACCATTCAATTTGAAGAAAAGACTTTCAGTGAGAGCACCCAAAATGCTGGTAATAATCTATGGCTGCTGACAATCACCTTTATTATGGATTAACCTAACAATGATTTCTTTCTATCAATGGATCATTTAGTCAACAAAATGTCATGAAACATTCAAACGAGTTTCATGATGATATTATTACTGAAAGAAATGAACTATCAAACAATGAAAAATACAACCAAGTTGTAATAAACTGGAATAAACTTCTCAATTCCTCGTCCAGAGACAGGAATGAAGAAGCAGTTGATGAGGATGGAGGGATGAAGATCTTAAAATAGAGACAGAGGAGGGGAGGATGACTCAGGCTCTGCTTTTCCTCTACTGCCCAATTCTAAACTCTTTCCTTCATTGTCTGTCTGACTCTTTCTTTCTGTGAAAAACGGGGGTTGTGGATGACGTTGCCACAGGCCGTTAGAGTCAGGTCAGAAAGAGTTGGTGCAAAACTGTGAAGAGGTTTCCCACTTCATCCAAACACACACACACACACAAACACACACACACACACAGTGCCTGACAACATGTTTCATATCAAAGAAGTTTTCAGTTTAGACCTCCGACTTTAAACTCCCTGAATCACAAATACAACGTTGACAGTTTTGTCAGTTTGTCCCCAACAGGAGATGAAATGCGTATAATTTGAAATACTTTGGAAAACATGAACTACAAAGGTCGACGCTTCACACAAACATTCCTGTAATGAATACAATACAAAAAACTGAAATACACATCAAACACCCCATCCTGAAATACATGTACAAGCGAGACACTCAGTCAAACAATACAGTCATACGGCCCAGTTAAATCCTGCACCTTCAAAATGTCAGCTTTTCATGAAATGCCACCTATTTCATGTTTTAACCTTGAAGAGAAATAATTAATTTGACAATGCATTTATGAGATAATCAACCAACAACTATTAAGGAAAATAAACCATCACCATCCACCGAACATCACAATTTAGTTGCTTTCAGGTGTTTATGTCTTCCTCTATCTGTCCTACTTGATGGTCAAGGTTTAAGAGCAGGTTAGTTAATGTTTAAGTAAAAGTAAGGTGTGCCGATTGTTCCAGTAGATTAAAGCAAATCAGAAAAGTGTCTTAGTGTTGGTGTAACTTAAGTTTTTACTGCGAAAAAATATGGACTTACTATAAAACATCTACTTTTAGAATGGAGTTTGGTTTAACAATCTGTCTACTCAAAACACTGACAGAAGCAGAGGGTATTTTAATGTGCATTATTTACATATATTGAGCTGACCTGTGTTCTAATAATGAACCTTGTAAACAGCATAAAGTAACGAATAAGCGGAGCTAAAACTGAGTTAATTTTCTTTTATTCTTGGCTTGTTGTAAAAGTTAATGTAATACACACAAACTGCAATCATAATACAGACAGTGGCTCTGCTTTGCACTGCACAGATTGGTGAAAAAAGTAAAGGTCTGGGGGACCACACACACTTTAAAGTGGAGTAAATATAGAAAAACAAACTAAAGGTAAAGTAAAAACAGTAAATGAAGGCAAAAACAACACGAGGATCCTATAGCCTTAAGTTCAGAACCAATGCATAGGGCACCATACAGTACTACTGCAGTCCTGCACTCATCTCCAAGTAAAGTGCATTATATTGTTTTGAAATATGCATGCAGCAGCCTGATGACAGCTGTATGACCACTCTATAAGCTTCTTATGAATTATTGACAATCAAAGATATACATATTGCAGGCTGCACCCTCTGTGACCCTCTGCACTGACGTCAAGCTCGTCTGCTCTTAAACCTTGACCTTGAAGTCAAGCACTGAGGGTGACGTATTAATCCCTCCTTACACTACATCTGTGGGAGGTCCTGAAGTCTCTATAGCAACTGATGATGTCATGACCTCCAGATTATGTAACAACGCAACAAACTCTTCAGACAGAAAAAGCAGGAATGTAGTAAAGATTGAACTTCGTTCCATTATTTTTTGGGTGTAAATACTTTTATATATGAATGACATTATAAGGCTATAAGTATGTGGACACCCCTACTTTTGATCTATTTTTCATTGCTTTCTCAGCTGCTTAATTTCAGTTCAAGGAAATCTTAGACAATAGTGTCCAACTTCGTCTCAGCGTCTGTTCGTTTTTGTGTTTCAACATAACAGTGCTCCTGAGAACAAAGCCAGGTAAGTAAAGACACTGTTTTCCCAGTTTGGTGTTGAAGAATTTCACCAGTCTGCACAGAGTTCTGACCTCAACCCCATCCAGCATCTTTGGTTGTAAAACTGAAAACCTGCTGTGAGCCACACCTGATCACTCAATATTAGTGTTGGACCCACGGATGCTGGTTAAAATGGGGCAAATCCCTGACGCGAGGATAAAAACTCTAGTGGAAAGACTGAAACCAGGAGGGCGGAGGCTGTTATAGCAGCAGAATAAAGTATCGCAGGTATTTTAAAACTTGAGCCCTGTTTTCTTTTTACGCATATTGCAGTCTACAAGGTTAGTTTACATCCAAATTAACATCTGAAAACAAAACCAGCAAATCTAGAGCTCTACGAGGTAAAATGACTGTTTTTGTCAATGGAGTCTGGTTGGTTTAGGGAGAGTGTTATAACAGCTGTTTCTGGTTAAACAA